>JAMWYP010000528.1:0-152337 GCA_025563575.1 Acacia pycnantha
ATGGTGTAGATAGGGCTTTGGGGGTTCGAGATCGGTCGAGCTTGGAAGGAGAGGGGAGGTTCAAATCGAGTTGGGAGTCGGATCGAAGGCGGGGTTAGATCGAAGCGAGGTAGAGAGGAGGGTTCGGATGTCTTATATAGAGTTCATTCGGCCAAGGTTGGTTTACATTCGTGAGGTTGAAGGATTCTTTGGTTTAAATTAGTTTTGATGATGTCTTATGTAGATGAAGGAAAAGTTTGAATGATCAAGATTTATCTCAACATTGACTAAGAAATTAAATTTAATGAAGAAGTAATGTTGATATGAACAAGATGGGAGTTGGAAGATGAAAGAACTTGCTCAATGGAATAAGAAATCATCATACAAGTTCTTAAATTGACTCTAGAAGCCTCCAAGATGATATGGAAGTTGGAATGGATCAAATCGGAGTTAAAACAAGCAAAATCAAGGTCGAGGAAGTCAAAACTCGAGCCACGGAAGCACAAGACTCGAGCCGAGAATTTTGCCTCGAGTTTGGCTCAAAACTCGAGGCACCAAGATTGACTCGAGCCAAAAATGGTTTTCAGCACCTCTGTTTCGCGTTTCAACTGGTGACCTATGGTAAATCAACGATTTCTCTTAAACCAGAAGTCGGATTGAGGTGAAACCAATTTTTTTGGAAACTAGACTTCCAAACGTCATTTTGATATAAAATTCAAGTCAAAGGAGGTCAGATGAGAGAGATACTAATTGTTGAAGATGACAGTGACATCAGCGTCACACTACTGACCAAGCCTCAATGTTTTGGGTATATCTCACAGAACTAGAAATCCATGAAGATGAAATGGTGCCATTTGAAAGAAGACTCAAAGGGCTTTCCATCAAGATTTGAACCAACCTAAAATAAGTTCATACAAGGAAGTTATGATCTTCGAAAGTGGACACTCGAAATACTAGAAGCAACAGAGTTCGAATCAAGACTACAAGATAGCATGTCGACAAAGCAAATGCCGAGATAGCAGATCAAGTTACTTGACCGAGATCTAGTTTTGGTTAAACCGAGTTCAAGCTTGACCGAGATATTTTCTAAAGTGTTTTTTAGTCAACTCGGGATTCCGTGAGACCGAGATATATCAGAGTAGTAACTCGGACATGTGCATGTTTCGTTCTACGACGTCTCCAGGAAATCAGAAATGATTGCTTTCAATTGATTCTGAAATGGAAAACGAACAAGACACTGAAATCATGGGTGATCTCTTTCAAACGGACAGTCAACCGAATCATGATTCATTAAAGCTATTTTGGGAAAACACTACATCATGGGCAAGTATCTCGGACGACCAAGACGCTCCAACGGTAATGTCATCAAATGAGAATCACAAAAAGAATCCGATCAGATTATGGGCTTCAATGAAATTCAAAATATCAGCATCTGCAACGGTCATCTTCAAAGCATTATAAATAGATGAAGTACCACCTGCTCTCACAACTACAACAAGCAGAGAAACAAGCCTACCTCTTCAACATGCTATTACTCTGATGTGCTTATCATTTACTCTCTGATTTTCAATGTCTATATATCATAGAGAGTGAAATGTTTTGTATTGTACTTCAGTGTTCATCCATACACTTCTGAGAGAGAAGATTCATTATAAACATCCTACCTTTATATCATATCTGTGAGTTACTCAAGATTGGGTGATCTTGAGTGTGAAACACATTGTGTTGATTACGACTTGTAAGGGAGTGAATCCTAGTGAGAGGATTACTTGAGTGCAGTGTGTAATCAAACAGTGTATTGATTACGGTTTGTAAGGAGTCAATCCTAGTGAGGGTTTACTTCAAGTACGAACGTGTAATCAAGTTGAAAGAAGATAGTGGATTGAAATTCTCAAGTGAAGCTTGGGACCTGGACGTAGGTCAAGGATTGGGCCGAACCGGTATAAATCACGGTTGCATATTCTCTTCCCTTATCTCTTATATTCCGCATATATGTTTGAATGATTGCTTATCACTTTATAACTTATTATCTTCATTCAAACTACTTTCAATAAGTTGCAGAAAGTTTCTTAAAGTTCTAAGTTTTTAATCAAACACCCAATTCACCCCCCCTCTTGGGTGATAGCCAAGTCTTTCATTTGGTATCGAGCCGAGCTCTTGTTTAAAGGACTTAATAGTCTCAAGAGTTTTCAAATGGCTGATTTTTGGTGTTGCTTGTTTTGAAGGTTTCGATTATACCATTCCACCGTTTTTCAAAGATATTGATTTTTGGTTTTGGAAAGCTAGAATGACCACTTTATTAAAGCGTTTGATTTTGATATGTGGAATGTTTTTATAAATGACTTTGATTTCAAACCAAGAAAGGATTGGACAGAAACGAAAAGAAAATGTTTTCGTTGAACATTAGAGCAATGAAAATTTTATATAGTGCTTTGTGAGAAAATGATTTCGAGAAAATAAAATTTTGCTCTTGTGCTAAAGATATTTGGAATACTCTTGATTCTATTTATACTTCTAACAAGTGTGTTGAAGTTGAAAGTGTTGACAGTTCATCCGAAATTATAAGTTGTATATCCACGATTGATGAACAAACGGAAGTTGAGAATGAAGAAGGTGAAATCGAAAGGTGCTTCCACGCTTTAGTCAACACGGAACAAGAGGAAGACAATTCCCGTGAGCTCATCATGCACGATTATGGTAAACCATTATCCGGAGCTCAAGATGCACATCTGTAAACAATTCCAATTCTTCTTGTGTAGTTAAGAAAAATGATTTTGAAAGTTTGCATAAGAATGTTTTTCAACCAATCATTGATTCTAGTTTGAAAAGCAAAAATGTTTTCAATCATCTTTGGAAAATCATGTGGGAAGAAAGAATTTACAAATATGAGTTATTTGATATTGCATCCTCTCAACCAAAGACAATATTTGCAAAACCGTTCAAAATAAGCATCACTCTGTTATTTGCAATTATTGTGGAAAATCTGGCCATATTTCTCACACTTGCTATATTAGGAGAAATTCTAATGTGAGAAATAAATATGTTTGGGTTCCGAAAGGACAAGTAAGTTCCAATACTAACAGTCAAGGACCCAAGTATAAGTGGGTACCAAAATGTCCATCAAGTGCTTCATGTGTGTGCAGGATGATTTGAAGATCGGTGGACATAAGGGTGCAGAGAAGATGAACAAGAAGCCAAGAGTTTCTCATGCACCAATGAAGAAGATCATAGCATCTAGCAAGAGAACTCTCGTGGAACCCATTGCTTGGAATTACGGAATCAAATCATAAGAAGCAATGGACACCCGTAAGAAGACTACATTCTGCCTCAAGAAGAGACTACAATGAAGTACCATTCAACTATCTTGAGGAAAATAAGAAAAGAAGGATCTCTCGTGCACAAAGGAAAAGACTCTTGCTGTCTATATCTTTTGAGAGAGTTTTGCCGACAACCACAAGAAAATATATGAAGAATCAGTGGGTAAGCAAAGCCAATCCTCCAAGTGCCTAAGGGAAAGGAAGAGAAAAAGCTTCTCAAGAATGCAACATAGAGAAATAATTCAATTCTTGAGGAAGTTAAACAAGCTATGCTTGATGATTGATGGTGATTGTCAAAAAGGGAGACATCTACATCAATCCACCTTAATCAAGCAAACTTCATCAAGGACAAGATGAATTATGGTGATATCTAATCTTACCCTCTATTGTGTGTATATGAAATTCATATCTGGGTAATAATGACTTGTCCATCATTGCATTCAATCTTTTATGATCTTTCAAAATGTTTTCAAATTGCTAAGTGGACCGTGAATCTGTATAACTTTATGAGTTTATGCTTTTGAAATGCACAATTCTAAAATTTGTTTGGATTTCAACTCACTGTTTTGTAAAAATGCATACAAACGTTTTGAAAAATACTTCGATTGCATTTAAATGGAGTTTCAAATTTGGAAGTTAAATCCTTGTATATTGAATGTCAGATATGCCTCAAATTTGTCCAGTTGAATTTTCCCTATCCTTCACATTTTGATCTTTGGAAATCAATGTGCTGCTTGAACTCTTTTGTTTCATTCTCTAACTAGTTGGACTTCATGTCTAATGAGTTATCCCTATATGAGGTTAAAGCCTATCTTCAAGAAAAGAATTCAATTTGTGAAACTGTTATGCTTACTGTATAATTTCTCATTGGACAAGTTATTCCAAGCTTTATAAATGTTCATTAGTACATTGAATGATAATGTATTAACCATTAATGGAATAACTTACTAGGATGACATTCTGAATTCTAATCATTTGGATTATTGTGCTTCATCATTCATGAATCCTAGTAATCATGTTGTTACTCAAATTAATAAACTTTGTCTTCATTCATTTTGAGTAACTATATTCAAATTCTTGCTTTGAATGTTGATATACTTTCAAGACTCTTTTCTAAAAAAGCAAGTTTATCTCTTGTTATAGCAAAGTCATTGTGCTTATATATCTCTATTGTGTCAAGCATGTTTCGTTAATGCTTTACCTTCATGACTTTTTCTGTTGAGGAAAATGTTCAACATGTTCTCTTAATCTTGAAGCATTCTAATTTATTCAACATGTTGACTTCTACCATGTTT
Organism: Acacia pycnantha; assembly: GCA_025563575.1. Taxonomy (NCBI): domain Eukaryota; kingdom Viridiplantae; phylum Streptophyta; class Magnoliopsida; order Fabales; family Fabaceae; genus Acacia; species Acacia pycnantha. The sequence continues at coordinate 4,592 of JAMWYP010000528.1, forward strand.
AAAGTGAGCATTATTTTCAAGCATGTTTCAAAATGACTCTTTCATTCATCAAAATTTTGATTTCATAATTCATTATCATGATTTGAAAGAACATTCAAGATTTGAAACAATCTTCATATTTCATTATTATTCTTGAAAAATCTGATTTCATTCATGACCTATGATTTGATAAATGCTTATCATTATGGATAAGATTTTCTAAGCTCATTGATCAAACTTACATGCATTCTCTCAATGACATCTTTTCTACATAAAGTATATTTCCAAATTGTCACTGAGAAATAACTTTATTGATATCTACTGCAATTCTGTAATATTTTGAATACTCTAAGTTATGCAAGTATGGCGGTGTGATTTATGCTTCATATCTAAGTATACTTAATGATTCATTCTATTTCTGCTGCTAACTCTGATGCAAGTTCAGATTTTGTCTTTGTTTCAAGTTCACATTCTGATTCTGACTTCTACTCCCATTCTGGTTCTAATTGCAATTTCAAGTTTTAATCATATGCAATTGGATTTGATTCCTATTTCTAATCTTTAAAAGAAAGGCATCAAGTGAACTGATATGAAGCAATCACTCGTTTCTATGCCTAAACAGAATTAACTCAGGAGATTCAAGAATTTCAGTGTTTTGCAAAATGGTTTTGATCAAACTAATTTTCATTAAACTCCAAATAATCAAATCTTGCCTTCTGAAAATGACTAAATGTTTACAAATGTTGTATGCTCGTTGCTCAAGTTTCATATGATTTAATTGCATAAGAGCATAAGAATTCTTACCCTTAGTCATGCATTCATTAAGGGGAGCTTCAAATTCACATGTGTTTTATATCTTAAAAGCTTATCTCCTTTATTTGATGAAAACCCTTCTAAGCATTCTCATCTACATCTACTATGATGTATTAGTTTTGATGATGAATTATATTTTCCCTTCATTATCTTAATTCGAAAATATTGTATGGAAAGGAATATTTTGATATCATGCTTCACTAACAAATCTCTTTGGCCAAGAAAGTGTTCAATTTGTAGTAGGAGATTCTGTTATGTACTAGGACATTCCTCAACATACTAAAAGGAGAAACCATTACATTGAGGAAAGATATTTTGATGTTGAAGCTGTGATATGAAGTACAAGAAAACTTCTTGAAGCCAGCTGAGCCATGTTCTGCAGAAGAGCTGTATGAAGGAAAAGAGAAGGATGGAAATGATCTCATACAAGAAGAAAGCAAGCAAATGGACTTCGTTGATCATTCATCAATTTGCAAAATCAACATGAGCATTTCTAATCTCTATCCTTTATATTCATTAAAAACTCTGCACACGTTTGGTATTTATATGCTTTAATTGTGAAAGATGTTTTCGAAACCTCTCCAAACTCTTTCAAACTTGCTTTCATAAAAACATTATTGCATCATATTAAGAATGAAAACAATTTCAAATTGGGGAGAGAAAATCAATTCTTTAATTCTTGTCTAATTTAGTTATATACTTGTCTCTCTACAAGCATCTCTTCTTTAAACTCAACTTTTGCAAATGACAAATAAGGGGAGAGAATGGCAAGAAAAATATATTGGGTTTATTAGCTTTTCATATTCATAAATATTTTTCTCAAAGTATTTGCCATCATCAAAAAGGGGGAGAATGTTGGTTTTGATTAGTTTTGATGATGTCTTATGTAGATGTAGCAAAAAGTTTGAATGATATATTTATCCTCTACATTGACTAACTATTATATTTAATGTACATGTAATGTTGATATGAACAAGATGGGAGTTGGAAGATGAGAAGAACTTGCTCAATGGAATAAGAAATCATCATACAAGTTCTTAAATTGACTCGAGAAGTCTCCAAGATCATATGGAAGTTGGAATGGATCAATTCGGAGTTAAAACAAGCAAAATCAAGGTCCAGAAGTCAAAACTCGAGCCACGGGAAGCACAAACTCGAGCCGGGAATTTTGCCTCGAGTTTGGCTCAAAACTCGAGCCAGCCAAGATTGACTCGAGCCAAAAATGCTTTTCAGCACCTCTGTTTCGCGTTTCAACTGGCGACCTCTGGTAAATCAACGATATCTCTCAAACCAGAAGTCGGATTGAGGTGAAACCAATTTTTTTGGAAACTAGACTTCCAAACGGTCATATTCGCACAAGATTCAAGTCCAAAGGAGGTCAGATGAGAGAGATACTAATTGTTGAAGATGAGAGTGACATCACCGTCACACTACTGACCAAGCCTCAATGTTTTGGGTATATCTCACAAACTAGAAATCCGATAAAACTGAAATTGGTGCCATTTGAAAGAAGACTCAAAGGGCTTTCCATCAAGACTTGAACCAACCTAAACAGAGTTCATACAAGGAAGTTATGAACTTCGAAAGTGGACACTCGAAATACTTGAAGCAACAGAGTTCGAATCAAGACTACAAGATAGCATGTCGACAAAGCAAATGCCGAGATAGCACGTCAAGTATCCCGGTGAAGCCAACACGGATAAGGATTCCAACGAAGCCAACCCAGTCAAGTATCCCAGCAAAGCCAAACACGGCTAAGGATCCCGGCAAAGTCAACACTACTGAGAATACAGGCGAAGACAACCCGGCTAAGGATCCCAGCAAAGCCTGACAGGACAGGGAAGAGTTCCGAGATTGATGAGCTCTTTGGCATCTCGAGGTTCGGGTTTCGGATGTGCGACCTGTTTCCCTCCAACTCGGATCATCAAGGAGCCGAGATAATATCGAAATCAAGTTACTTGACCGAGATCTAGTTTTGGTTAAACCGAGTTCAAGCTTGACCGAGATATTTTCTAAAGTGTTTTTAGTCAACTCGGGATTCTACGAGACCGAGATATATCAGAGTAGTAACTCGGACATGTGCATGTTTCGTTCTACGACGTCTCCAGGAAATCAGAAATGATTGCTTTCAATTGATTCTAAAATGGAAAACGAACAAGACACGAAATCATGGGTGATCTCTTTCAAACGGACGATCAACCGAATCATGATTCATTAAAGCTATTTTGGGAAAACACTACATCATGGGCAAGTATCTCGGACGACCAAGACGCTCCAACGGTAATGTCATCAAATGAGAATCACAAAAAGAATCCGATCAGATTATGGGCTTCAATGAAATTCAAAATATCAGCATTATCTTCAAAGCATTATAAATAGATGAAGTACCACCTGCTCTCACGACCACAACAAGCAGAGAAACAAGCCTACCTCTTCAACATGCTATTACTCTGATCTGCTTATCATTTACTCTCTGATTTTCAATGTCTATATATCATAGAGAGTGAAATGTTTTGTATTGTACTTCAGTGTTCATCCATACACTTCTGAGAGAGAAGATTCATTATAAACATCCTATCTTTATATTCGTGAGTTACTCAAGATTGGGTGATCTTGAGTGGGAAACACATTGTGTTGATTACGGCTTGTAAGGGAGTGAATCCTAGTGAGAGGATTACTTCGAGTGCGAGTGTGTAATCAAACAGGTGTATTGATTACAGTTTGTAAGGGGAGTCAATCCTAGTGAGGGGTTTACTTCAAGTACGAACGTGTAATCAAGTTGAAAGAAGATAGTGGATTGAAATTCTCAAGTGAAGCTTGGGACTGGACGTAGGTCAAGGATTGGGCCGAACCAAGATAAATCACGGTTTGCATATTCTCTTCCCTTATCTCTTATATTCCAAAGATATATGTTTGAATGATTGCTTATCACTTTATAACTTATTATCTTCATTCAAACTACTTTCAATAAGTTGCAAAAGTTTCTTAGAGTTCTAAGATTTTAATCAAACACCCAATTTACCCCCCTCTTGGGTGATAGCCAAGTCTTTCAGAGCAAAATGTTTTGTTTTGTTTTGTTTTTTTATTTCCAAGGAAGGAGGAATAAAGGACAGTCAAACTAGATAAAAAAATTAATTCGTGGATTTTTTTTTTTAATTTATTTTTTTCTTTCACTGCCAACTAGGATAAAAATTTACCGAGTCGGCATCCATGTTAATGTTTTTGGTCAAACTAATGGTCAACTAACGGTCAATGTGACTTTTGCTCCTATTTTGTAACCACGTAGTTACTTTTGCACCAAAAAAAAGTATTTGCTACTAGACGCTCCTGGCAAAAAAGCACATGTCTATTTTTGCACCTTAACCCTTTTGATTTTAGTAATGGCATCTATGTAAGACATCATCAAAACTAATCATATCCAACATTCTCCCCTTTTTGATGATGGCAAATACTTTAAGAAAAATATGTATGAATATGAAAAACTAATAAACCCAAAGATATTTTTCTTGCCATTCTCTCCACATTATTTGTGATTAGCAAAAGTTGAAGTAGTAAAGAAGAAATGCTTGTAGAGAGACAAATATGAAACCAAATTAGACGAGAATCAAAGAACTGATTTTCTCTCCTCGATTTGAAATTGTTTTCATTCTTAATATGATGCAATTTGGAATGTTTTTATGAGAACAAATTTGAGAGAATTTGGAGAGGTTTTCAAAACATTTTTCACAATTAAAACATATAGCTACCAAACATGTGCAAAATTTACTGAATATAAAAAAAAAAGTTCATAAATGCTCATGTAGGTTTGCAAATTGATGAACGATCCGTGAAGTCCATTTGCTTGATTTCTTCTTGTCCTGAATGAATATGACAGTATTCAGCTTCCATCCTTTGTCTTTTTCTTCACAGAGCTCTTCTGTAGAGCATAACTCAACTGACTCCAAGAGGACTTCTTCCACTTTGTAGAGCATATCACAGCTTCAGTGTGATTGAGCATCAAAACATCTTTCCTCAATGTAATAGTTTCTCCTTGTAGAGCATTTTTTTTTTTTTTTGCATAGACCGAATTCTCCCGCGACAATTGTAAAAACTTTCTTGCAAGGGAGAATTATTAGTGCAACCAGATATCAAAGTTTCCCTTTCTAAATGAATTTTTCAAATAAAGATAATGAAAGGAAAATATGATATATTTTCAAATATATGATTAATTCATCATCAAAACTAATAAATCATAGTAAATGCAGATGAGAAAGCTTTTAAAAAAATCATCAAATAAAGGAGATGTGCTTTTAAGATATAAACACATGTGAATGTGAAGCTCCCCCTTAATGAATACATGACTAAAAATATGAAGCTCCCTTTAATGATACCTACTAATAGACTAATATGCTCCTTATCATCTTGGTCTAAGCTTCTTTGTATAGATGAGAAGTCACTCAAGTGATATATGACAGAATTTGCAGATACTGCAACTGCCACTAAGGCCTGCCTATATTCTTTTTATGTGACAATAGAACATTTTGGTCAACTCCTGCAAAAATATATGTTCTTTGGTACCCAATGATTCTTGGGTCCATACAAGATTAGACATAACAACTCTTATGCTCTTATATAATTTATTCATATGATATTTGAGCAAAGAGTATAACAATCAAAGACCAAACTATAGTTTTACCCAATTGAGTAAATTCAATCCAATGAGTCATAAAGGGTAATAACTATATGATACCAAGACAGCTTATTTCTCAATGACAATTTGTAAATGCACTTTATGTAGAAAAGATGTCATTGATAATAATGCATGTAAGTTTGATCAAAAAGCATAGAAAATCTTATCCATAGAGATAAGCATTTATCAACTCACATTTCATGAATGAGTCAGATTTTTCAAGAATGATAATAGAATATACAAATTGTTTCAAATCTCAAATTTTCTTTCAAACATTGATAATGCATTATGAAATTGAAATTTTAATGTATGAAAGATTCATTTTTGAAACATGTTTAAAATCAATGCTCACTCTAAAACATGGTGGAAGTCAACATGTTAAAGAATAAATCAGTATGCTTCAGTTTTAGAGAACATGTTGAACATTACAGTTAACATGTTGAAGAATATTCTCAAAAGCAAAAGTCATGAAGGTAGAGCATTATCGAAACATGCTTAGTACAATGAAATATATAAGCACAATGACTTTGCTATCGATCAAGAGATGATCTTGCCTTTTAGAATATAGTCTTGAAATATATGAACATTCAAGGCAAGAATTTGAATATAGTTACTCGAAATGGATGAAGATAAATTTGATGAATATGTGTAACAAAATGACTACTAGGATTCACAGATAATGAAACACATACTCATTAGTCCAAATGACTAGAGTTCTAGAATGTTATCCTAGTAAGTTATTCCACTAATGGTTAATGCTTTAAGATTCAATGCATTAATGAACATTCATAAAGCTTGGAAAAACATGGCCAATAAGGATTTATCCAATAGGCATAAGATTTTTGCAAATTGAATTCTTTTTCGGAGATAAGCTTGAACTCATATAGATAATCAATTTGTTAGATATAAGATCTAACTTGATTGAAAATAAAGAATGAGGAGTTCAAGTGTCCTATTGAATACCAAATATCAATATGTGAATGATATAGAAAATTTTAATGGACAGATTTGAAGCATATCTGACATTCAATATACAAAGATTTAACTTCCAATTTTGAAACATCATTTGAATGCAATCAAAGTATAAATATTTTCCAAAACATGTGTATGCATTTTCACAAAACAGAGTGAATTGAAATCCAAACAAATTTTAGAGTTGTGCATTTCAAAAACATAAACTCAGAAAGTTGTGCACAAATTCACTTGTTTGATCATCAGAAACTCACTAACAATTTGATTAAATAGAGTTATGACTATTAGTGATTGATGATATGGAGTATATAGATCATACAGTAAGATTTCACAAATTTGAGCAAAATGATTTCAAAACTCTGCGACACAAACTCGAGTTTGTTCATCCAAACTTGAGTTTGCAATTTCCTTCAGAAGTCCAAACTCGAGTTTACAAACTCAAACTCGAGTTTCCTTCATCCAGAGAAGAATGTCACGATTTGATCTTTGAACCCAGTTTTGAGCAAGAACAAAACTCGAGTCATTAAATGACAAACTCGAGTTTGGGGCTTTTATGATGAAAAGCAAGTTTAAGTTCAAAATCTCAAAACAGGAGTTTCCAATTGCAAACTGGAGTTTTCAAAACATTGAAAAATAGCAAAGCTCTCTGCTTAGCCCAAACTCGAGTTTACAAAACTAAACTCGAGTTTTCATTTAAGTATGAAAACTTCAAGAAATTTATGCCAAGTCAAAACTGAGTTTTCCATGAAAACTGGAGTTTTCAAAATCTGAGTAAAACATGAAAATTCTCTGTCAAGCGCAAACTCGAGTTTCCAAAGTAAAACTCGAGTTTTCTCGAAACTTTGAAAAACTTAGAAAACTCATGGCAAACTGAAAACTCGGAGTTTCCATATCAAACCGGAGTTTGCATATGCTCAAAATGTTGGAGACTCTCTGTATGTCCAAAACTCGAGTTTCTAAATGGAAACTGGAGTTTTGTCTTCTTCAGAAAGTATTGAAGAGTCTCTATGTGGTTAAAATTGGAGTTTGGTCATGTGAAGAAATTGCCGATTGAAATTGAATAAGTTTCAAAACCTTTTAACTTAACTAAAGACAAACCAGAAATGAATTTCATATAATTATAGTATGCGGTAAGAATTAGATATCACCATAATTCCTCTTGTCCTCATAGAAGCTTGCTTGATTAAGATGGATTTGATGTAGATGACTCATTTTCCGATGTTCACCATCAACATCAAGCACAGCTTGTTTAGCTTTCTCAAGACTTCGATCATTTCTCTATGTTGCATTCTTGAGAAGCTTTCTTTGATCCTACAAAACCTTATAAGTCTTTTGCTTTCTTGGTATCCAACCTTACTCGAATCCAATCATTATTAGCTTGTAGGAACCAAAATCACATACTCTTATAAATGTGATCAATTCATAATAATTGAGCACAATGAATTAATCATGACTTTATGCATAAAATTAAAGAATTACTTTCTTTTCAAATCATGATGTATGCATAAAGAATAAACTATTGAACATTGCAATCCCTTTATAAACTTATTAAGTGAATTTTTAAGGGATGTGAAAAATCAATTTCAAAATAGTTTGCAATGATTATTCCTAAGGATAGAAAATATAAAACCTCAATATATAATTCAAATAATATCTTAGGAGGTTTTACCATTATATACCTTTGTGTTAGGTACTCGAAAGATTGGCTTTGCTTACCCGCCGATTCTTCATATATTTTCCTATGGGTGTTGGCAAAGCTCTCTCGAAGATATAGACTTCCAAAGTCTTCTGTTTGAAACTTGAGAGATTCTCCTCTTCTTGTTCTCCTCAAGATAGTAGAATGGTACTCTATGGTAGTTTGTTCTTGAGGTGGAACATACTCTTTTTGCTTGTATCCATTGCTTCTTTTGATGTTTAGACCTTGTAGTTCTAGCAATGGCTTCTCCACGAGTTCTCCTAACGGATGTGAATCTCCTTTTAGGTTCATGAGAAACTCTTAGATTTTTCTTCCTCTTCTTTATACCTTGATGTCCATTGATATTCAAATCATCCTGCATACATGGAGTGCTAGATGAACACTTTGGTACCCACTTATACTTGGGTCCTTGACCGTTAGTATTGGACCTTACTTGTCCTTTTGGAACCCAAATAAATTTATTTCTCACATTAGAGTTTCTCCTAATATAATATGTGTGAGAAATATGACCAGATTTACCACAATAATTGCAAATAATAAAATGGTATACATCATGAGATTTTATGCAAGCATTGTGTCGGTCAAGTGGATGTAATATCAAATAACTCATATTTGTAAATTCTTTCTTCCCACATGATTTTCAAAGAACATTGAAAACATTTTTGCTTTTCAAAATAGAATCAGGAATTGGTTGAAAAATAATTTTATGCAAACTTTCAAAATCATCTTTCTTAAATACACAAGAAGAATTGGAATTGTTTACCACGTGCATCTTGAGCTTCAGATAATGATTGATCATAATCGTCCATGAGCTCTTCCTAGGAATCCTCTTCCTCTTGTTCTTTTGTGTTGACTGGATTATGGGAGTACTGAATAATTTCTCCTTCTTCAATCTCCAATTGTTCATCACCATAGATGTGCGTTTATAATTTCTGATGAACTATCAACACTATCAACTTCAACACAATTGTTAGAAGCATATATAAAATCAAGAGTATCCCATATTTCTTTAGCACTAGAGCAAAACTTGATTTTCTGAAAATCATTTTCGGTTAAAGCACAATAAAGGATTTTCATTGCTCTAATGTTCAACGAAAATATTTTCTTTTCCTTTTCTGTCCAATCCTTTCTTGGTTTGAAATCAAAAACATTTATAAAAACATTCCACATATCAAAATCAGATGCTTTAATAAAACTAGTCATTCTAGCTTTCCAAAACCAAAAATCAATATCTTTGAAAAATGGTGGAATGGCTGAAAGTAGTTTTAATGACAATAATAATTTACAAAGTGATAAGCAATCATTCAAATATATATGCTGGGAATGTAATCAATCACTAGGATTCACTCCCCTTACAAGATGTAATCACTACAATGGGTTTCCCACTCAAGATCACCCAATCTTGAGTAACTCTTAGATAGAAAGATAGGATGTTTACAAATAAATCTCCTCTCTCAGAAGTGAATGGATAAACATTGAAGTACAATACAAAACATTTCACTCTCTATGATAAGCTATGTAGACATTGAAAAACAGAGTAAATGATATGAAGATCGAGTAATAGCATGTTGAAGATGTAGGCTTGTGTCTTACTTCTTCGTCTTGAATCTGTCTTCTTTTATAGGTAGAGATCAATATATGACTGTTGAGAAGATTCAATGACTGTTGGATAAAGAAATATAGCCGTTAGACTCAGATGGAACTAGCCGTTAGAACTTTGTTTTCGAACCACTATGACATCGCATTTACTTTACCCTTGATCTTCATTTTAATGACCTTTGATCATCTGAAACATGTACACAAATGATATAAATAATGTTAAGAAATATTATAAATCATTTGGGTATTCATCTGGATGTTCTTGATGAGAAACGAGATTTTCAAACGGTGATTTTCTGAAGCACAGGTGCAAACTCGAGTTTGCATTTGTAAACTCGAGTTTAGAGGTTGTTGCTTTACTCAAGATTGCTCTGTCTGATGGAAACTCGAGTTTCCAACTTAATGACTCGAGTTTCGGTTTTCCAAAAATCAGATTTTACTCTCTGTCCCCGATAAACTCGAGTTTTGGTTCCAAAACTCGAGTTTGCTTCTTTTATAGCAAACGTTGCAACATCTTGAACAGATAGTCAACTTTCGAGGGCCATATCTCCCTTTTATGAACTTTGTTTTAGTCCTTTCAAATCTTGATGGAAAGACCTTTGAGTCTAATTTCATATGCCACTAATTTCAACTCAATCCAATTTGTATTTTGTGAGATACACTCAAAACATTGAAGCTTGGTCTGCTGTGTGGCGTGAATTTCACTGTCAAATTCTAAAATTCATATCTCCTTCATATGAACTCCTTTCGGCTTGAATTTTATATCAAAATGACGTATTTGGAGTCTAGTTTCATATTCCACTGGTTTCACCTCAATCAAGAGGAGTAAATCATTGTAGCGAAGTAAAAAACTCGAGTTTTCTCATCCTGGAACTGATTTTTTGCTGGTTTTCACTCCAAATTAAGCCATTCCAACTTCCATATGATCTTGGAGACTTCTAGCATCAATATAAAAGCTTGAATAATGATTTTCTCAATCCATTCAACAAGTTCTTCCTTCTTTCTTCTCTTCTCTTCATCATTCTCCATAATTTAACTCTTTCTTTCTTCTTTTCTCTTGATCATTCCCAAAATCATTTGATAACTTCTTGTTTCCTTGACATTATGATAATCCCATTATATTGTGCAAGAACTTCTTTCTTCAATCTATTTTCTTGATCATTCTCTGTAAGTTCTACCTTCTTCAATATCTCATCTTTTTCTTGAACTTGACATTCTCTCCAGTTTCTTCTTTCTAAAATCTCTTATCTCCTTCTTGAGCTATTATTCAACTTGGACTAATCTACATTAAATATAGTAGTTAGTCAATGTAGGAGATAAATATATCATGCAAGCTTTTTCTTTTAATAATGGCATCTATATAAGACATCATCAAAACTAATCATATCCAACACTAAGATGTTCAAAAGAAGAATGTGCTCAACGCTTAAATGATCTTCATTGCCTATAAATAGCAAATTCTTCAAACCTAAGAAGTGATGATTGATGAATGACTCGACGAAGCTAATGAAATGATTTTACTACTTCACGTCGATATGTCAATAACTCATACACTTTATGTTTCTCAATGTTTATATAGTTTACACTAGAGAGTGAAATGATTTGTATTGTACTTCAGTGTTTATTCATTCACTTCTGAGAGAGAAGATTCATTATAATCATTTTATCTATTTATCTGAGAGTTACTCAAGATTGGGTGATCTTGAGTGGGAAACAGATTGTAACCTTACGTTATATAAGGGGGAGTATCTCGGTGAGAAATTTGGCTTCACAAGTGCCTAGGTGAACTTGTGAGATTGTAAAGGCTTCTCTTGTGCCTAGATTAAACAAGAGGATAGTGGATTGAAAATTTCAAGTGGAGCTTAGGGACTGGACTTAGGTCAAGGATTGCGCCGAACCAGTATAAATCACAATTTTCATACTCTCTTCCCTTATCTCTTATATTTCCAGTATATGTTTATTTAAATATCTAACTATTGATTTAGAAGACACGAAAAGATTTTCTAAATTCCAAGTTTTTAATCTTACACCCAATTCACCCGCTCTTGGGTTAAGCTGGTTCTTACAAACACATGGATCTATCAGCTTAGGATATTTGGTCAACTAACGATTAAATTTAACATGGATAACGGTCAAGGAAAATTTTCTATGATTTGAAAACTTTTAGGGCAACATTGCTCCTAAAAATTTTTTGGGCAACATAACTCTTTCTTGACAACTTCCAAGACAAAATAGATATTAACGCTTGATTAGCATGTGGCTTTTATAACATCCCAAATTTTTATTTTAGAACTAAGTAATATTTTAGGAAAGATTAATTTATGGTAATTAAAATATACCATGTAATTACTTAGTATGGGAGTAAATTTTCTAAAGTAAGAGTTAAAGAGTCGTGAAAAAACTTTATTATATTATATTATATTAATAAAACATAATATAAAGATAGTGGGTGTCATACCCCTTGTAATTATGACATTTATCAGAGTAATACAAGTGATATATAGTGAGCAACACAAGTATAGAATAGTAAATTGATAATAGTAAACATTCTTAGAATTGTTCAGGAATAATTTACAGAGTTCTTAATATAGTGATGCAAAGTAAACATCAATTTCAATATATACTACAGCCCAAAATAAGTTGAAACAAACTACTATAACTCTACAAACTATATCTAATATTTAAGCCTCCATAATGTTGGATATGATTAGTTTTGATGATGTCTCATATAAATGTCATTGTTAAGAGCAAAAAGCTTGTATACTATATTTATCTCCTACATTGACTAACTACTATATATATTTACTGTAGATTAGTCCAAGTTGAATTATAAAGATTAATCAAGAAGGAGATAAGAGGTTTTGGAAAGAAAAACTTGCAGAGAATGTCAAGGAAGTAAGAAGTTATGAAAATGTTTTGGAAATAATCAAGAAGATGAGGAGATATTGAAGAATGTAGAATTTGCAAAGAATGATGAGTCCAAAGAAGAAAAGAAGAGTTGAATTATGGAGAATGATTAAGAGAAGAGAAGAAAGAAAGAAAGAAGAACTTTCTCAATGGAATAAGAAAATCATTATACAAGTTCTTAGATTGACTCAAGAAGTCTCCACGATGATATGGAAGTTGGAATGGCTCAAATCGGAGTTAAAACAAGCAAAATCAAGCTCCAAGAAGTCAAAACTCGAGCCACAGGACGCCCAAACTTGAGCCAGGGACTTTAAACTCGAGTTTGACTCAAAACTCGAGCCAACCACTATTGACTCGAGCCAAGCGTTGGAAAGAAGACTCGAAGAGATATATGGGGATAAGTGGTTTGCCAAATTTGGAGTTATATCAAAAACGCTACACCCATTGGAAATTGGCCCTTGTGTTGATAATATTCTAAAAGATAAAAAGCAAACCAAGTTTTGATGAGCTCTACTCAAGCCAACGTTAGATTCAAAAGATCTCATAGACTCGAGCCACACTATGGAGACCCGAGTTTAGATGTAAACTCAAGCCAAGGATTATAAGCCTCGAGGTGAAATCTATCTGAGTCGTCTTCGAACCAATTTTCAAATCAAGGTAGACTCGAGCCAGATTATATAGACTCGAGTTTGCTTCAAAACTCGAGCCTAAAAGTATTGGCTCTAGCCAATTTTTCGACCATTGCTTTCAAATGACCTTCCAACCTCTAGGCCACTCGTGTGACTGGAGTTTTGACCAAAACGGAGGCGAGAGAATTTTGACTCAAGCCTAGAATACATCTATCAAAGGAAGTTGACTCAAGCCTACACTATGTACCTCAAGTTTCGACCTAGACTCAAGCCTGATCCTTGTGACTCGAGCCAAGCTTTCTTCATCTATGGAAATATGACTCTAGCCAAATATCCTGACTCTAGCCAAAACGACGGTTTGGAAAACCAGTATTCCAAATCATGTTAAATCTCTTGTTAGGGTTTATATACTTTGTATCTTCTCTCATTACTAATTCTAATTGCGTTTAAACAAGTGAGTTTCAGATGATTAAAATTTGAAATAACGTCAAACTTGACAGAAATCAAAATCTGTCAGAAGATGAAGAAGAAGGTTGCTGCAGATTTTCAGAAATGGCGAGAAGATCGAATTCAACAAGGAACTTGTAGAAACGAAGTTGAATACTCAACCGTAATGTTCTTCAATGAATTAAAATGCTCAACTTGTTTATCGGCTTCAAATGCTACGACTTGAATATCCCAACGGTAATATTCCAACGGTAATATTTTCCAACGATCATATTCTAAACTGGAGGAATTGCTCAATGACATAAATTGCAACTAACTATAAAAGCAAAAGCATTCAAGATAGAAAAAGTTGGAGACACGAGCTTACATCTTCAAAATGCCAATACTCGATATACACATACACCTCTCTGTTTTCTCAATGTTCATACAGTTCATCATAGAGAGTGAAATCATGTGTATCGTGCTTGTTGTTTATTCATTCACTTCGAGAGAGAGAAGATTCATTGTAAACACCTTTATCTGAGAGTTGCTCAAGATTGGGTGATCTTGAGTGGGAACCGATTGTATCCTTATAGAGTGTAAGGGGGAGTATCTCGGTTGAGATTTGGCTTCACAAGTGCCTGTGTGAACTTGTGGTTTGTAAAGGCTTCTCTTGTGCCTGGTTTAAACAAGAGGATAGTGGATTGAAAATATCAAGTGGAGCTTGGGACTGGACGTAGGTCAAGATTGGTCGAACTAGTATAAATCTCGTTTGCATATTCTCTTCCCTTATCTCTTATATTCCCAGCATATATATTTGAACGTCTGTTAATTGTTTTATAAATCCTTACTGTCATACAAACTACTTTTAGTAAGTTGCGAAAAGATCTTAAAAGCTAATAAGTTTTTATCGGACACCCAATTCACCCCCCCTCTTGGGTGATAGCCAGGACTAACACGTAATTCCTACCCACTGCTTTGACCATGTCCAGAACCTATGCCCTTAGAAACATTTGGGATTCATTTTGAACCCCAGAATAACATGTTAATCTCATAGGCATAGTATAAATAGTATATGAAGGTTAACCAAAACAAACAATCCACGCAACATAAAAATTCGGATAATACAAATCACACACACACACACACATATAGCCAAACCAGCATATATATACCACACAATCCCCAGCGCTAGGTAGAATGAATTGTCATGTACCAAGAGTCCTCCTGTACATCAGAGTTCTCAATTGGGACCCCCAACTAAGAATATTCGACTGGGAACTACCGAGAGTCCTATTCGGAATCCACCAGCATTCTCAATCGGAAGTTCCCCAAGTCGCCCAAATGCAACTAGGATAGCCACCTAAGAACCACCAGTCCATTAGGCCCTACACCTAGTTCTAACCACCGGGAAGGTACTCCATGGTCAGCCTTTCCGCTCAATCGAGCCACAAGTAGTGCTAGTCCCATACGAGATGGGACAATCACATATTTGATTCAATAGTCATACAAAGCTATATAAAGTATGTGAGATTAAGTTACTACCTGATAGCTTTTAAATCATCGTGGTCGTTTCGTACTTTGCTTGTTCGGGCAATTATAAGTTCCTATAAGAAGATGTTATGGACAATGGTCAATACTCACTCAAACTCTTGAAATTCCAAATATCAATGTCATCTAGTTCCATTGCTCAATCATGAAATTAATAGGCCTAATCTATGTCCAAGAATCCATTTTATATATGAACTTCAACCTAATCATCATATGCTATCATATGTGTCATTTTCGTCTCTTTTTACCAGAATTTTAGAATTTTCACTACAACTTCAAAAAATCATATCTCTTAGCACAATTCGAATTAAGATTAATTTAGATTAATCTTGAATATTTTAATACACCCAATTAGGGTTTTAGAAACTCTATAAAAGATATTGATCTAGTCGTATTAAGATAAGGAACAAGTCACGAAAGAAATCCTAGAGAAAAACGTGAGACACAAAGTAAGAAAGCGCTAGCACGCTACCCTACGTTTTGGAGAGCTGTTCGGTGTGGATAGCGGTAGAGGGAGTGGATTCGTAGAGTCGGCTCCTAGAGATTGATCGAGCAAGAAGGTCTTAGCCCACGTGTTCGAGAAAGGACGCATACAAGCTCGTATAGGTATGGTTTCTCTAACAAACCTTGATTTAAACGCCGTTGATAGATCATCTCTATAAGATTCGTAAAATTTTAATGGATGAAAATCCTTCCGCTACGTGTACGGATCCCAACACAAATTAGGCCCGTTGAAGGAGTTTAATTGGTCCAAGTTTATTTATGTCAGTGACTAATTGGGCCTAATGGGTCACACACAAAAGTTATTCCCGATTGCTTAAAATTAGCAAGTTTGGGTCAATAATTGTTATTGGGTTTTGTCAAGAATAAAGGTGTATTTGAAACCCTTAGTGGAAAATCAGTTTCTCCACAAAAAGCCCAAATATGTTAGAAGACCAAATGGGGTCTTAGGCCAATTTGAATTTTGATTTCAAAATTTTAATTTGAATTTTAAATTCAAGAGATTAGGTTATAAAAGATAATTTTAAATTATCTATAATATATATATTCCAATAAAGATTGAATAAAAAAAGGATAAATAATCAATAAATATTGCATGAAAAGTGATCTTGAATTTCGAATTCAAGACACAAATTAAAGATATGGATGTCATCCATTATCTTGAATTTTTAATTCAAGAAATAATTAAAGATATAGATGTAATCAATTATCTAGAATTTTTAATTCAAGAAATCGTTCAAGATATGGATTTAATCCATTTTCTTAATTATTTGAATAACACCAAATAATGGGCCTTTTATCTAAACCCTAATTAAGGGTGTTGGCCGAAATACACAAGGAAATTAGTCAGAATTTTTTGGCCAACCAAAATTAATTAGAAGGGAGTTAGCCGAAACAAGATAGAGCTCAACCTCTTGAGAATTTCAGCCAAACCACCAAGGTAAAGAGAAAGAGGCGCCATCCAAGAAAGATCCAATCTTGTTCATCCTATACCTAACCTAATCTCAAGAAACCTCACCTTCTTGAGACAAGCATACCCAAGAACATTGAGTCCTCAACCTTGCCATCGCCTAGCAAGCATCCAAGAAGAGGGGGGAATCAAGGAGAAGGAGTTCCCAAGGTAATCAAGAGATAGCCATGTGGATTAACGTTAGAGGACGTCATAAACTTTGAGGTCTTCAAGTGATTTAAAGTAATCCTAAAAACCTATATGTATTTAATGAGTGCATCCTAAAAATATCCCATGAATATTTCTTTATCATTTAGTTACATGTTCTCATGAGCACCTTAAGAGTTTTGATAAAGGAAACCAATTTGGGATAACTCATGAACACCCATAAAGAGTTACGAGTTCCATAATGATTTGTGTTTTTGAAATCATAATTGAAATCATAACTCACAAGTACCGTAAAAGTTACGGGTTCTCATGAACGCCCGTAAAGAGTCACGTGCTTGATAATGATTACATGTTTATAATATTCGATTTTCTTAGCACCCGTAAAGAGTTACGGGTTCTAATATATTAATTCATTTCTTAAACAATTATACTTTTAAGTAACTCATGAGTACCATAAAGAGTTACGGGTTCTCATAAATACCATAAAGAGTTATGGTTATAAATTCTAGATTCTGTTGCAATTAGTGAAAAACAAATATTTTTGTTTTTCTATCTCATGAGTTTACGCTTGAACGTCAAGCAACACCCTAATTAACTAACAAGTAGTATCGGAGCGGGCTCGTTATCAGTAAATACATGGGCTACTATTATTGAATTTGATTCAATAATAGTTTAGATTTGCAAAATTGCTTACATGTGTTTTTCTAACATTTTTGTAGGTACAAGAAAAGGGATGGTCATTGTGTCTCGAATGAATAATTAATTTTTTTGTAAATGAGATTGTTTTGTCCGATTTAAATTATATTTTATTTTAAATTTTTTGGTAAATGAGATTGTTTTGTCCTAACTTAATATTACATAGAAGATTGTAATAGAAATAAGAATGTAAAATTTAATATTGTAGACCTATACGAGAAGACTTTATTAAGAGATCATTCTACCATGATGAAAGGACGAAGAATATTTGAAGTCCTTAAGAATCCGAGACATGAAGATGTTTTGGATGGATAATCAGAAAGCGCCATGATCATCCACAACATAAATGTGTTATTATTATGCATAGCTTTAGTACGACTAGTATGCATGATAATAGTAAACGCAATCACTATATGACTAGCACGCATGATAGATACAAGCCGTTTAAAATTGAACTATATGATAGTTACTTTATTTGTATGTCTAATTATGCATGCAAGATAAAATCCGTTCTAGCTTAGAAAATAACTAAATGCTAGTTAGTTAATAAGGATGAGAACAAATTGAACCCTCACAAAATTATTTAGCATGTTTACCTCCCATCATCAGTGGTGCTTAAAACCCTTCGACATGGTAGTGCTCTCTAGCTCATATAAGACCTACCATTGCGTCTGTAACTGTTCCATTCAAAGTGTATGACACTTAAGATGATGGTTTATGCCGGACTAGATGTATAATCTGAGGCTCGTCGGATCTATATATTTAGGAAAATTATCTAGCATGTTTGTTTGCCTCCTATCATCGATGAGACTTAAATCCCTTCTACATGGTAATGCTCCTTAGCTCGGCTAAGACCCACATTTCATCTGGCATGGTGCCATTCAAAATGTATGACACTTAGAATGATGGTTTGTGTTCACTAGATGTGTATTCTACGAGGCTCAATCGGGTCTATGCATTTAGGGCAAAGATACCGTGTTGTTACATAGTGATGTGACATTAAGTGATAAGGTGTTGTCAACCTAATAATCTAAGAGAAGAAATGGGAATTTTGTTGATCAAATCAACCCATTGGATAAGTTAATTTTGCAAGCTCACCAAAAACTAATGATTCCAAATCATTCTCTTAGCCCACTACGAATATCCTTGTGAAGTATAGCCCTAAATCAATTAATTGAGGGTCATTGATTCTAGAGAAACTAGTGAGAGGCCACATACATTTCAAAAGTCTCCGTATATGGTTGATTAAATTCATAAAGTACGTATAAGTCAATCTTTTGTTTTTCAACATTTGAGTTATAACCAAAAACTTTAATTTCGCTCTATTCTGGACTAGTTAATAAGTTAGTTGGACCCAACTTTAAGGACTAGTATCAGAATGCAAAAATTAGTTTTCTCATTCCAATTGCCCCTACTCAAGGGCAAGATGGGTATGACCGTTTGACTTGGGAAGCCCATAAACAACACCCGGTAAACAATGAGTCGGCAGTTTGCATACCGCTTGTATCTATGTCTCGCAGAACTCTAACGTCGCATGAGCATATGGATTCTCTTTCCACTTCCTTGCATCTGCAAAAGCTTTACACAAGCAAGTAAGGAAAAGTGTTAGTTCTCAAATTGGTTTTGATGATAACAAACAATTGTAAACACAAGAAAAGTTTGTCTTTGTAAGTTGAAAACTTACTGTCAAAGGCAAACTCGAGTTTTGGTTGAAAACTCGAGTTTTGGCCTCGACAAGAAAAGGCTTGAAATTTTGCTAAGATGAGAAAACTCGAGTTATGTTTTAAAACTCGAGTTTTGGCCATACAGAAAGCCTTCAAGTTTTTAACTGAACAAAGCAAACTCGAGTTATAGTTTGAAAACTCGAGTTTTGGTCATACAGAGAGCAACCAAGTTTTTCAAAGAATCCAAAACTCCAGCCATGGGAAACTCGAGTTGAGCTTTTCAAAGGATTTTTAATAAGTTTTCAATGTTCATGAAAACTCGAGTTTTTTGAGATTTTGGACTAGAACTTGATTTTTCATTAAGAGTCCAAAACTCGAGTTAGTCACTTAATGACTCGAGTTTTGCACTATTCACCAACCATGTCCAAAATGCCAAATCGCGATGTTTGTCTCTGTAAAGAGAAAACTCGAGTTCAGTTTGAAAACTCGAGTTTTGCTCTTTTATTAAAAGTTCACTGGAACGAGAAAACTCGAGTTTGGAAGAACCAACTCGAGTTTCCATCGCGAAGTTTGAATTTCGAACTGAATGATTTTGCCAAATCTTCTGTTTGACCTCAATACCATATATCATTATTCACTACTACTCCTAACTATGTTTAATCAGTTTGTTAGTGAGTTTCAGATGATTTAGACAGGATTAAATGAAGATTTGAGTTAAAGCAAAAAGCAAGTCAGAACATTAAATGCCAAGCCCAGAAAAGTTGTATACTTCTGGTTAATCCGCCTGCACACGTTTGGAAAGCGAAAGGATGATTTCCACTTCCAAGATTAAGTGCTCCAACGGATTAATTTGCAGAGAAACAACTCGAACAATCATATAACTGGATTAAGTGAAGATTAGAGAGAAGAAGACCAAAGCTTAATGGAATCATCCGTGTAAAGTATCTTCTGATACATTCATACTTCAGTGTTTATCTTATCTACTCTAAAAGAGAGTTCATTGATTGTAAATCATTTATTGTGAGTTATCTCAAGTCAAGAGGACTTGGAGATTGGGTTCATTGATTACAACTTGTAAGGGGGCCCAATTCATCCCCTCTTGTGATTCAAGCTCCATTTACATTTGGTATCGAGCAGCTTTTCTCACAAGATCTTAACATCTCGAGAAGGATCACCATGAACGGAATTTCGCTGGATGGAGCTTCGATCAATAGACCTCCGTGCTTCAAGGAGAACATTACTCCTTCCGGAAGGTCAAATTCAAAGTCTTTGTAATGGCGCGAATATGGTCTTTGGAGAGTATTCGAAAGAGGCAACTATGAGCCATCCTCAATCCAAGATGGCATCCGGATTCCCAAGCTTGAAGAAGAGTACGATGAGAATGACCGACAAAATGTCACTCTCAATAGTAAAGTTGTCCTTAGCAAAGAATGGGAAGCTAAAGTGACGACCATTGAAGAAGCTCGTGGCGAATCAATAAGTTCGTGGCAAGCATTGTTTGGCAAACTTTCGAGTACGAAGGCAAACTCAAGTTCAAAAAGGAACTTGAGGAACAAGTAGCAAAAACAAAGGCATTGCACTCAAGGCCGCAAATGAAGCAAAGCAACTGATGACAAAGAAGAAGAAGGAGATGACGAAGATGGAGAGCCGGGCATGATGATCCGAAGGTTCAAGAGATTCTACAAGAAGGATCAAGGATATAAGAGATTCAACAAGGGCAGCTCCACTTGAGACAAAGAAGCCAATCATCTCGCTATGAATGCGAGAAGCCCGCCACATCAAGTCGAGAATGCCCCTACCAAGAACAAGGACAAAGGCAAGAAGAGATTCAACAAGTTCAAAAAGAAAGCCTATGTCTCAAAGAATACGGGGAGATAGCTCATCGATGAAGATGAAGCGGATGAAGAGGAAGAAAAAGCAAATATCTCGTTTGGTTGTCAAGTAGAAGAGCAACACAAAAAGAACAATGAGGTATGTCTAAGAGCATCAAAATCTAACAGATGGTACATCGATAGTGGATGCTCAAGACACATGACCGTGATCACCCAAATTCGCAACAATCAAGCAAGAGGATGGTGGAAGAGTAATCTTTGGTGGAAATCAATCTGAAAGATTGCCGGAATCGCAAAGTTGGAAACAACGATGGGCCACAAATCAAAGACGTTTACTTTGTCAAGGACTTTGCCACAACCTCCTCAGTGTAAGTCAAAGCACCGATAAAGGGAACATAGTCATCTTTGATTCTGAGGAATGCTTGATTGTGAGTAAAGATATTCTTTCATTAGACAATATAAAAACAAAAGCGATTTTTAGAGCTCCTGGAGAAGGTAATCAGCATACTCTTAATCTCTCTAGAGATGGCTCTACATTTGAAAGATGTTTTGTAAGTAATTTGGATGATAGTTGGTTATGGCATAAGCACTTAGCACATGTCAATATGATTCAACTTGACAGATTACTCAAAAAGATTTAGTTATTGGTATTCCTAAACTTCCCTTTAAAATGATATGATCCGTGATGCATGCCAAAAGGGAAAATGACTAAATCTTCTTTAAATCCAAAAATGAAATTTCAACTAATAGACCTCTACAACTACTTCACATGGATTTATTTGGACCAGCCTAGAGTTAGAGCCTAGGTGGCAACCTTACACATTGGTTATAGTAGATGATTTCTCTAGATTTGCATGGACTATTTTTCTATCATCAAAAGATGAAACCTTTGATCAGTTTGTCGTTTTTGCCAAGAAGGTCCAAAACGAGAAAGGTTTTAAAATTTCGTGTATTCGCACCGATCATGGCGGAGAATTCGAGAATCATGCATTTGCCGAGTTCGTGACAACATGGGGATTGATCACAATTTCTCAGCTCCAAGAACTCCTCAACAAAATGGTGTTGTGCACCGAGATGGCCGAGCAATGCTAAATGAGAATAATACCTCCCAAGTGTTCGGGCCGATGCAACGAGTACAAAGCAAGCTACATCTCGAATCGAGCATATCTCCTAAGAAGCTGAACAAAACTCCATACGAGCTATACAAAGGAAGAAAGCCTAACCTAAGTCATTTACATGTGTTCGGTTGTAAGTGTTTCATCCATAACAATGGTAAGGACAATTTGGGCAAATTTGATGCCAAAGCGGATGAAGGTATATTTTAGGCTATTCTAATAGAAGTAGAGCTTATAGAGTGTTTAATATACGTACTCGTATCGTAGAAGAATCTATACGTTGCTTTCTGCGAGTCTAAGTCTCGACAAATCCAAGGATGATGATGATGATGAAAATGTTTTGAAAATCAATTCTTTCAAAAACCACTCCCGCTTCAATTGAAAATCCGTAAAACGTTTTTGAAATTGATCCTCAAAACAATTTGGAAAATCCTGATCAAACACAACCTAGAGCTTGGAGATTTATAAGGAATCATCCTTTGGATCAAGTTATAGGTGATGTTAATCAAGGAGTGAGAACTAGAAGAAGCACTTTAAATGAAGTTACTTTTACTGCTTTCATTTCAAAAATAGAACCTCAAAATTGATGAAGCCCTTTCGTACAATGATTGGGTGATAGCAATGCAAGAGAGTTACATCGCTTGATAGAAATCAAGTTCGGGGACTTGGTACCTAAAGAGATTTGCCGTGCCTCTCAAAATAACCAGATTCAATAAAAGATTTGCAGTCATTAGGAACCAGGATCGTTTCCTCCAACGAACTCGCAAAATGGCTTGATTAACAACAACGACTAAACCCTAACAAAGAAAAAAGCGGGGATTTTTTTTGTGATTCAATGTACTAAAATGAAATAGACAAGAGATAAACGAAATATTGAGAAACGTATAGAAAAACGTTAATAAACTCAAATAGATTAAAACGACCAACCCAATGTTTAGATTCCGTTAAACGTCCATCCTGAGCGAAATAATAACGAACCTCGCGCTTGGTTCTAGACGAACCGAGATCTCTCGCATCCGTCCGTAAATTCCTCGACTGCATGATCGCCTAGCATTTATTCGAACAAAGGGGCGTCTCATTGTACGATCGCACAAAGAACACTTTAAACCTAGTCCGAACTCGCCCTTGGGACGAACCAAACCGAATATTAAATCTAATATTCGAACTATTTTCGTAAATCAGATCCGATAAGATGAAAAAATGTAATCGAGAAACCCTAATCCGATTAAGCCTAGGCTCTCTCGGACGAATCATGGAATCCTCACGTTGGATTAATCATAGAAGTTTAACCGAGCATGGTTGGAATAGAAGAAGAAAAACGAAGAACATGAAGAACATTTCGAGAGAAAACTAAAACTTCTCTTTAATCCAAAAACTGTGTAAAACGTGAATGAATTAATGCGTAATGAATGTGTGATCGCTGCCTCACTTAAAGATAACCTAAAACGAATTAGGTCTAATGGTTCAGCCTAAAACGAAAATAAAATAAAGATGGGCTTAATTACAAAATTCGAGCCCAATTAAAACCAGAATTGTTCATCTGACTTTGGCTCCAAAATTGACCGCCTTCTTGTCCGAATTGGCTCTTTATGTTGAAACAAAACACCGTAGTTTTCTCAATCATCTGAAATATGAGACAAAAATGAGGCAAATACGATGTCCTGGGTTCAAGAGTTATGGTAAAAATAGTGAAGCAATACAAAACTGAATTTTATCGATAAAATGGCTAAAATTACCATCTAAGGCCCAAAGCCTAAATGCACATAAAAGCTCATTATTTATTAACTAAAGAGTCCTAAATATTGATCAAGAGATAAAAATAAGCGTATTAAATATTCAATTATCACCAGTACCTAGGCCTATGACCATCCTCGGCCATTGGCACCAAATGGGTATTCAAGAACAAACGAGATGAATCTCGCAATCATAGTCCAAACAAGGCAGACTTGTTGCCAAAGGCTATAATCAGAAGAAGGAATTGATTATGAGGAGACGTATGCTCCAAACGCTAGATTGGAAGCAATACTGAGTTCTCTAGCCTTTGCTTGCATCAAGGACATCAAACTCTATCAAAATGGATGTTAAAAGCGCATTTTTAAACCTGCTTTTATACAAGAGAAGCTCCATGTGGAATGCCTCCCGGTTTCGAAACGAGCATCATCCCGATCATGTTTTTATCGTCTCAAAAGGCATTATATGGTCTTAAACAAGCTCCAAGAGCTTGGTACGAACGTCTT
Source organism: Acacia pycnantha (assembly GCA_025563575.1). NCBI lineage: Eukaryota > Viridiplantae > Streptophyta > Magnoliopsida > Fabales > Fabaceae > Acacia > Acacia pycnantha. Next base: position 28,995 of record JAMWYP010000528.1, read on the forward strand.
AGCAAATTTCTTCTAGAACAAGAATTCATTCGAGGAAAGGCCGATACGACTCTCTTCATTAAATCCAATAAAATTAATGAGATCTCGGTCGTACGATGATATATGGATGATATTATTTTCTATTTCCTACTAATGAATCTCTTTGTGAAGAATTTTCAAGAAGATGCAGAGTGAATTCGAAATGTCAATGATAGGGAGAGTTGAAATATTTTCTCGCTTTCAAGTCCAACAACTAAGGATCTTAATCTTTATTTCACAAACAAAGTATCTCCTGGATTCAGCTCAAAAGTTTGGCTTGAGCATTGCAATCCAAGTGCCGATACACATATGAGTTCCACTCGCTCTAGATGCCGTTTGAAGAGAAAGGAAAAGACTTCAACATAACCAAATATCGAGGGATGATTGGATCACTACTCTATCTAATGTAACAGGTAGACCGGATATTCAATTCAAGCGCGGGCATGCGTGCAAGATTTCAAGCGCACCAAAGGAATCACATGGGCCGAACATGTAAAGAGGATTTTTCGTTTATCTATCGACACAAAAGAACTTGGTCCGTGGTTCCCAAAGGGTCAATGATAATTGAATATTTAATACACTTATTTTTTATCTCTTGATCAATATTTAGGACTCTTTAGTTAATAAATAATGGCTTTTATGTTCATTTAAGCTTGGGGCCTTAGATTGCATTTTAGCCATTTTTAATAATAAAATTCCAGTTTTGTATTGCTTCACTATTTTTACCATAACCCTGAAACTGCATAATCGGATTTACCTCATTTTTGGCTAATATTTCAGATGATTCATAGAGCTACAATTGTTATAAAGACATAAAGAGCCAATTAGGTCAAGAAGGCCCTCAATTTTGGAGCCGAAGTCGGATGCACAATTTCGGATTTTATTTGGACCCGAATTTTGTAATTAAAGTCCAATTTTATTTTATTTCGTTTTCGGGCTAAAACCATTAGAGCCCATTTCATTTTTAGGTTTTATTTTAAGTGTAAGCCGCCGTCGCAAAACATTAGGCATTCACGTTTAACATTGGGAGTGGATAAAAATTAGGGTTTTCAAATTCTCTCAACTCGCTCTTCGCATGTTCTTCGTTCTCTTCGTTTTCTTCATTCGTTCTTTCGTTTTCCCAAATGGACATCGGCTAAACTTCCGTGATTGACCCAACGATGAGGATTCCATGATTCGTCCGTAGAACTTCGTGGCTTAATCTGAATTTACTCAATTTCGTTTTCATCTTATCTGGATCCGATTTCGAAAATAGTTCGAATATTAGATTTAATATTCGGTTTGGTTTATCCCAAGGACCGAATTTGACTAGGTTAAGCGTTGTTGCCGTGCACTGCATTAAAGAGACGCCACCGTCCTGACTGCATTCTGTGCGATCGTCTATGCGTGAGGGATTATTCCCATGAATGCAGATCTCGTTCATCCGAATCCAAACGTGAGTTAGTTATATTTCGCTTAATGACGGACGCTTCGGAATTCAACGCTGGGTTGATCATTAATCAAAATCGCTCGTTTATTTGATTCTGCGATTTCTCGGAATATTAGATATTTGATTCTCGTTCCGTTTGTGTTTATTGTCGTTTAATCGTTAAACAAAACCCCCAATTTACCATTCCGTTTCGACTATTGTTCTTAATCGAGCCCGCCGTAAATTGGGCTGGGAAACGACCCAGTTCCCTATTTCGCAAATCAATTTCGAACTTGGTTATTTTGGAAGATACGGAAAATCCTTTCCAAATCAACAAGAATTTTGGTTGCATATTCGATTCTGATCACGCCGGTTACAAACCGACGTAAAAGAGTACTAGTGGACAATGTGAGTTTCTGGAGGTTCACTAGTATCATGGTTTAGCAAGAAACAAACCACCGTGACCGTATCCTCAACCGAAGCCGAATATGTTGTTGTTTCCAGCTGTTGTGCTCAAGTCCTATGGCTAAGGCAACAATTATCTCGATTTGGGAATTCACTTGAAGGAGATTCCAATTCTCTCGTGATAATATTAGCACAATCGGCCTTGCGAAAATCCAGCTCAACACACGAGAACAAAGCACATTGATGTAAGACACCACTTCATCGTAGATCATGTGCAAAAGAAAGATATCAAAGCGATGTTCATTCCTACACATATTCAACTTGCTGACATCTTCACAAAACCTTTAGCAAAGGAGCAATTCAATTTTATAAGAAGAGAATTGGGAATGGTAAATCCCAATGAATTGTGAGTATTTCTTTTCATCCTAATGTTAGTTATGGTTTTGATGATTATCTCGTTACTAACTTAAGCTTCTGGAGTGTATAGCAATGTCTTTTGCAGACATTTGAAAACCGGAAGTTTGCCGTCAAAGGACGCAAACTCGAAGTTTTGTTCTAAACCTCGAGTTAAGTAGAAACTCGAGTTTTGGTCGCGGAATTTCAAAAGTTCACATTACACTCTTGAATACAGGTTAGTAATTTCGCGCCCTATTTTAAGTTCAATTGTTCAGTGTTCGTCTAAACTCGTCCTCAACTCAAGTTTGCCCTAAAGTTCTCTCGCTTTCTCTTCACCTTCTTCGATCATCTCCAAACCCTAGTTCCTCTCTAATCTCCAAATCGATCATGTCTTCCAGCTCCAATCCCCACGATATTATCAATTTAGACTCAGAATCCGAACCTGAAGACCAAGCCCTAGTTACTCAACGCCGGCTAAACATTCATCTTGAGAATCGTCAACCTCTCGGCGAACGTCTGCAAGCTTATTTCGAGCAATATCCAGATTTGACGAAGAACGTTCATCAGCAGGATTCGTAGAAGAAGAATTTCAAGGCCCAAACTCCTCTCCTCAAGCGTTATCAAGGTCTAGCGCTACTTAAGGGAAGAAAACCATTTGGATCTTACTCCATGGTCGACTCATTTGAGCCTCCGATTTCTATTCGAGCCACCTATAGCCCCGCTCCGGTTAGATTGTTTTATCACAATCTTCGTTTTTGAAACATATGAGGATAACAGATTTATTTTTGAACGGCTCACTACATCCATTGGTAACCACAAGATCACCCTGACACCCGAATACATCAATCGCATTTTGCAAATTACCAATCCTTCACCTATCGTACTCAGTTCATCTTACCAATGAGGTGATTTTTCAGCCGCCGACCCCATGAACCACTCCCGTCAATTTGTCCACTCTATCCTTTTCCCCGAAACCATGCCTCCTCATTTCCAAGCCATCTCGTATATTTATGCTTTAAACCTTAAGCAAAAGAATGGCAATTTTTCTACCTTCTCCAAAGAGGACTACTCTATCTTCGCCTCCATCATAGCTCAAGTTCCTCTCAATATTGGCAATTGGATATATCAGGAATAACCAAATTTAGGTTTCCTATCAAGGATTCTTCATTAATTCCTTTCCCCAATCTCATTTCAGTCATCCTATTTCATGAGCACATATGGCCTCTTCTCGCTCAATGGTTCTACCGAACACATTCCTTTCTTCACCAACCACTTTTCACCCTTTTGGGACTCAATTTCCACTCCTATCCAAGATCTTCCAATCTTGTTTCTAACAGCAACCAGCTTCTTCCAAAAATCCTTCTAGACCCACTCTTGTTTCTCATTCCCGTTTGTCTCTTACTACTCCACCCACTTCTCCCGCCCGCCCGCATCTCCATCTCCAACTCCCTTTCCATCCTCTCGCCCTCGCCGTCAAGCTCTCAACCCCTTCCACTCAAGTTTCAATCTCGCTCCATCCTCTTTTGTTGATGACAAAGGGGAGAAGAACCAGAGAACAAAGTTAATCCCAAGGAGCAAGTTTGAGCTAAAGGAAGGAGTTTAGTCTTGATCTTTGTTTAAGATTAGTTTTCTTTTGAGTTTACGTGTTTAAATTTCGAGTTTGTAATTTCGCTTTTGATGTTTATGTAACTCTCGCATCTCGCTTTTGATATGATGTTAATATACATGTTTTTGAGCTTGCAATAGTTCAGTTATGGTGAATCAAAATCGCTTCTGCTATACCTCTGATTGAATTTCATAAATGTCATACATAACATGTGTTAAACCAATTTCGAAATTCTTAACTCAAAGATCACATCTTTTGAAAATAACAAAATCTCTCGGTTTACAAGTGTTGTCATCACCAAAAAGGGGGAGAATGTTAGTTCTCAAATTGGTTTTGATGATAACAAACAATTGTAAACACAAGAGAAGTTTGTCTTTGTAAGTTGAAAACTTATCTGTTAAAGGCAAACTCGAGTTTTGGTTGAAAACTCGAGTTTTGGCTTCCCAAGAAAAGGCTTGAAATTTTGCTAAGATGAGAAAACTCAAGTTATGTTTTAAAACTCGAGTTTTGGCCATACGTAAAGCCTTCAAGTTTTTAACTAAACAAAGCAAACTCGAGTTATAGTTTGAAAACTCGAGTTTTGGTCATACGAGAACAACCAAGTTTTCAAAGAATCCAAAACTCAGATTTCCATGGGAAACTCGAGTTGAGCTTTTCAAAGGATTTTTAATAAGTTTTTCAATGTTCATGAAAACTCGAGTTAAGATATAAAACTCGAGTTTTGTATCTTGAAAGAAATTTACTCAAAATCCAACCTTGCGAAAACACTATACCTCACTTAGATAAAGTCTTTCAATGTTTTCTCATTAAAAGAGAAAACTCAAGTTTTGGTTTCAAAACTCAAGTTTTGATCTTACAGAGACGTTTCCAAAGTTTTCAAAATAAATGAAAACTCGAGTTTCGGGAAAGCGACGAGAGCTCAAAGAAGATTTGAACTTTTGAAAACTCGAGTTGTGTTTTGGAAACTCCAGTTTTGAGATTTTGGACTAGAACTTGATTTTTCATTAAGAGTCCAAAACTCGAGTTAGTCACTTAATGACTCGAGTTTTGCACTATTCACCAACCATGTCCAAAATGCCAAATCGCGATGTTTGTCTCTCAGAAAGAGAAAACTCGAGTTCGATTTGAAAACTTCGAGTTTTGCTCTTTTGTTAAAAGTTCACTGGAACGAGAAAACTCGAGTTTGGAAGAACCAACTCGAGTTTCCATCGCGAAGTTTGAATTTTGAACTGAATGATTTTGCCAAATCTTCCTGTTTGACCTCAATACCATATATCATTATTCACTACTACTCCTAACTATGTTTAATCAGTTTGTTAGTGAGTTTCAGATGATTTAGACAGGATTAAATGAAGATTTGCGTTAAAGCAAAAAGCAAGTCAGAACATTAAATGCCAAGCCCCAAGCTGGATTAAGTGAAGATTAGAGAGAGAAGAAGACCAAAGCTTAATGGAATCATCTCCCAACACCTCCAACGGTTACAATTGGGATTACAACGGTCAATTAATGATCTCTACCTATAAATAGAGATGCATTCAATTCTTCACAACAACCAATTCAACTGCTTTTACTTCTATTTCATATCCGAAAAGCAGTATTCGAAAAGAATTTTTAGAATCCCCAATTCACCCCCTCTTGGTGATTCAAGCTCCATTTACATAAGCGCTTCGAGATCTCCAAGGAGTTGTTTAGATGCGAGATAGCTAAAGGAAAGGCGATTAGACCGCACCTCCTCAAGATGATTAGGCTGATAAAGAAGTTTCCTTCTCTAAACTTTATCATAGACCATGAGCCGAGTATTGACATGGTCTTGCAGTCCTTGCCACATGATAAACCCTAATTTTATATATTTTATCCCACCTTATTCATTTATTTTGGAGACTATTTTAGGCTAATTTGGATCTATTAGATAATATTTGGATTGTTAGCTTGTTTTAGGAAATATTATAAATTAGAATTAATTATGAGATTATTGGGCTTAAATTATCAACATTGATTGATATATTGTGATTGAATAATATTTCCAAATATATGATATCTCCTAAACCAGAGATCGGATTGAGGTGAAACCAGTGGCATATGAAACTAGAATCCCAATGTGTAATTTTGATATAAAAATTAAATCCAAAAGAAGTTAAAATGAAGGAGCTATGAATTTATGAAGTTGGACAAAGTGATATTCACGTCACACAGCAAACCAACCTTCAATGTTTTACGTATATGTCTCCAACCACAAATCCAATTGATCTGAAATTTGTGGCATTGGAAAGTAGACTCAAAGGGCTTTCCATCGATAGTTGAACCAACCAAAACGAAGTTCAGACCACGGAGATATGGCCCTTGAAAGTGGACCTTTCGTCAAAGAAGCTAAACTCGAGCCTACAAATCTAAACTCGAGCTCGAGAGTATCAGGGGAAATGAAAATGTTGGAAAAAGCCAAACTCGAGCCTATTAGTTGGCAAGCTCGAGTTCGCGGGTCACAGAGGGCTATCAGGTCGCGCGAAAATCATCCAAACTCGAGCCTATAAGTGACAAACTCGAGCCTAGACAAGACAGAGAGCAAAGGATGATTTTGAATAGACCCAAACTCGAGCCTAATGAGCGTGGACTCGAGCCCGGATCCCAAAAATGTTAAAAACTCTAGAGTTTGCTCCAACCTCCGTTTGCACCTTGCGAAGCTGAACTGACACCTTGCAAACTCGATCCTACTTAAGCAAACTCGAGTTCATGTCTCCGATGCGAAAATTAGCGATCCGAAAGTCTCGTTTCTCATCAAAGAACATCCACATGATTACTCAAATGACTTATACTTATTCTTAACATTATTTATATCATTTGGTACATGTTTCGATTATTAAAGCTTGAGAGAACGTCAATCTTGACAAATCAAGATCTAGAAGATGAACTTGCATGCAGATTTTCGAAACATGAAAGAGGATCAATCCAATTAGAAACTTGAAGAAACGAAGTTGTCTACTCAATTGTAATGCCTCACCAATGGATTCAAACATTCAAAACGAAGCAAAAAGGCAACATGTCAGAAAGGAGGATAATTATCCTCAAACTAGCCGTAAAGCAACGAGACATGATTTGTTAAAGCTATTTTAGGAAACACCGCATCATGGGCAAATACTTAGGACGCTCCAAATGGAAAGTCTCCAACTAATAAAGATTATGCGTAAATGGGAATTATGCATAAATGTTCCCAACAGCTAGAATTTCGAATGGATTCAAATCGAATTATTCCCAACAACTATATCCATCATAAATGCTCCCAACAACTAGAAATTTCGAATGGATTCAAATCGAATGGATATGCAACTGCTATCGTTCATAACGGTAATATTTTTCAATGGACAAATGCTTCAAACGAAGTGAATTCAATTGTCTATAAACAAGAAGATGATTGAAGACAAGTAAAATGCAGAGAACAATCTTACATCTTCAACATGCTAATACTCGATCTTTATATCATTTACTCTCTGCTTTTCAATGTCTATATATCATAGAGAGTGAAATGTTTTGTATTGTACTTCAGTTGTTCATCCATACACTTCGAGAGAGAAGATTCATTGTAAACATCCTATCTTTATATTCGTGAGTTACTCAAGATTGGGTGATCTTGAGTGGGAAACACATTGTGTTGATTACAAACTTGTGAGTGGAGCCGAATCCCTAGTGGAGAGGATTACTGAAAGTGCAAAGTGTGTAATCAAACAGTGTATTGATTGGCGCTTGTGTGGAGTCAATCCTAGCGAGGGTTTACTTCAAGTACGTAACGTGTAATCAAGTTGAAAGAAGATAGTAGGATTGAAATTCTCAAGTGCAGAGCTTTGGGACCGGACGTGGGTCAAGGATTGGGCCGAACCAAAGATAAATCACCGTTTGCATATTCTCTTCCCTTATCTCTTACATTCCAGCATATATGTTTGAATGATTGCTTATCACTTTATAAATTATTATCGACATTCAAACTATTTCCAAGAAGTGAAGAAAAGTTCTTAAAGTTCTAAGTTTTTAATCAAACACCCAATTCACCCCCTCTTGGGTGATAGCCAAGTCTTTATACAAGGTAGGGACCTCATGGAATACGGGCATGGTGGTGCCTTAGCCGATGTCATGGGTGGTTTTGTTGGAGAATAGATAGCACTAAATAGACTCGCCTAGAGACTCCACAAAGATTTATTGTAGAGTACCATTGGATTTATAATGTTTCTCATCGTTTGGTAGTGTGAATCGTCCTAGACTTGAGAAGGTCATCGAACACTATGTCCTAGGGTTATACTTTGACCGTATAACTCTATCCGCTTGAGAATGGAGAAAACAGTGTACTCTTGGGTGTGACTCAAATACATGAGTATAGATGGACATGCGGAAAGGACTCACAGTCCCCTACAAGGGATTAGTCGTTTACAAAACCAGTAGGGCTTAGATGACTTCTAGTTGACTTGAGAGTCTGTGCACAGTAAGCGATCATGAAGAGTCATGATCTATCTTAGAGTCGATAGAAATTCTATGTTCTGTGAAAAGCTATATTTAGTCAAATGATACTCTATCTTTGTTCTCACCTAAATGTGAATGATGTTGTGAGGGATGATGCCTAGACAAGATCCAAATTAGAAAGGTAGATCACATGATCAACTTAGTTAGTTTTGGGGCCACAAAACATTGGTAGTGTCATATCCGTCATTAGATAAATTGGGCTCGTTGAAGGAGTTTAATTGGTCCAAGTTTATTAATGTCAGTGATTAATTGGGTCTAATGGGTCACAGACAAAGGTTATTCTTGATGCTTAAAATTAGCAAGTTTAGGCCAATTATTGTTATTGGGCTTTGTAAAGAATAGAGGTGTAATTGGGTTTAAGTGAGACTCCAAGACCAATAGTAAAATGGTGTCATATTTGAGCCCTTAGTGGGAAATCAGTTTCCCCACAAAAGGGGGTATTAGGCCAATTTGAATTTGGAATTCAAATTTTGATTTGAAATTTAAATTTTAAATTCAAGAGATTAGGTTATAAAAGATAATTTTGAATTATCTAATATGTGTGTGTGTGTGTGTTGGATAAATAAAAGATAAATAATGAATAAAGATTGGATAAAAAGTGATCTTAAATTTCGAATTGAAGACACAAATTAAAGATATGAATGTGATCCATTATCTTGAATTTTAATTCAAGAAATAATTCAAAATTCAAGATCACTTTTCATCCAATCTTTATTCATTAGTTATCCTTTATTTATCCAACACCCTTAATTATTTGAATAACACCAAATAATGGGCCTTTCATCTAAAACCCTAATTAAGGGTGTTGGCCAAAATACACAAGGAAATTAGGTTTTGAAATTTTTCAACCAACCAAGTTTAATTAGAAGGGAGTTAGTCGAAACAAGATAGAGCTCAACCTCTTGAGAATTTCGGCCAAACCACCAAGGTAAAGAGAAAGAGGCGCCATCCAAGAAAGATCCAATCTTATTCATCCTATTTTCAACCTAATCTCAAGAAACCTCACCTTCTTGAGACAAGAAAACCCAAGAACATTGAGTCCTCAACCTTGCCATCTTCTAGCAAGAATCCAAGGAGAGAGGAATCAAGGAGAATGAGTTGTCAAGGAAATTGGGAGATAGTTGTATGGATCAATGTTAGAAGAAATAATAAAGTTTGAAGTCTTCGAGTAATCTAAGGTAATCCTAAAAACCCATATGTATTTAATGAGTAGATCCTGAAAATGTCCCTTGAGTATTTTTTTTTTTTTATCATTTAGTTACATGTTATCATGAGCACCGTAAGAGTTTTGAAAAAGGAAACCAATTTGGGATAACTTATGAGCACTTGTAAAGAGTTACGAGTTCTATAATGATTTGTGTTTCTGAAATCATAATTGAAATCATAATGCATGAGTACCGTAAAAGTTACGGGTTTTCATGAGCGCCCGTAAAGAGCCACGGGTTTGATAATGATTATATGTTTATAATATTCGTTTCATGAGAACCAATCAGAGTTACGTGCGGGTTCTCATATGTTAACTCATTGCTTAAACAATTACACTTTTAGGTAACTCTTGAGTACCGTAAAGAGTTACAGGCTCTCATAAGTACCATAAAGAGTTACGGGTTCTCATGAGTACCGTAAAGAGTTATAGTTATAAATTCTAGATTCCACTGCAATTAGTGAAGAACAAAAAAAAATTCTACCTCATGAGTTTACGCTTGAACGTCAAGCAACACCCCAAATTAACTAACACACATGTTATCCTACTCTAACAAATCAGGCAAAACTTCCTCATAGCAAATCAACCGTCCAAAATTTACAGAAACCTAAGAAATCACCAGTAAACTCCAATACAGTACTAGTAGGATTAGAATTACTTACATTGATCGTTGTTTTTTTTTTTTTTTGCAAGATTTCCTTCTTCCCTTGATTTTCAAATTTTCAGCCAAAACCCTAATCACCTTTGAACAAATAAAATTCCATGATTAAAGAGTAAAAGAAGAGAAGAACTAGGGATTATAAGTCCATAAGGTGAGAAATTACCTCGATTTTGCGAGACTTCACTTCTCTTCTTTCCCCTTGCAATTTCGGTGGTTTGGAGTTTCTGGAGGTGAGTAACGAATCAGAATGGATAAATGAAGAGAAATTGACATGTTATTAGGGTCCATAAGTCGGTTTATAAGGGGAAGTACCAAAATTACCCTTCAACTTTCGCGAAACTATGATTATTCCATTAGTTATAAATTCAATTGAATTTCAACTTTTCCTTTTCGTATCCAATTGACAAAAATTCTTGAGTCATTTTTAGGAAAATATTAACCCATTTGGCTCATAACCCATGCTCATGTACCCAAAAATTTTAAACAATTATAAGACATACGGCACAAATTCATAAAAGGTGCAATTTTAACCTTCCTTTAATTTTCTTAACATTTCTAGTGGAACTCAAGCATCTTTTTTTTCATTCTTTTTTATTCAAATTTAATGCTCCAAAAGGAACAAATGAGTATTATTTCCATATGTCCATTGGTGACAACAATTGTCTCAAAATTTTCGGTTTCAGTGAAATCGAGTATTTCGGGTAAAATTGACCCTTTTGTCAAAATTCACCATTTCTTTTCACCAATTATATGTACATTATAGATGGAGTTTTTCAAAGAAAATTTGGAATATTACAATGGGCGGCGGATATTATAAATAGCCCCACACACCCACACACACTCACGGCTAGATAGAGAGAGCGAGAAAATAGATAGAAGAAGAGAGCAAGAAGAGAACAAGGAGGTTATTTGGGTGTTTTAAGGTAAGTTATTTATCTTATAAGATTATTTAGGTAATTAAACTAACTTTTTTTCAACAAACTTCATCCATGAAAGTTATTCCACGTATTTTTATTTTTAATGAGGGTATTATTGTGTTTATTAGTGAAAATTGGGTAAGGATTTTGAAAAAGTTTTGAATTTTGACAATGAGATAATTTTAATCGGTTTAGATTTGTTAATTGGTTGTTGTATGAATTTAAAATTAATTTTCTATTTAAAAGTTTTTGAAATTATTAGGTCTAAACTGTCATTTCTGAAATTTTTAGGACTAAAGTATTATTTATGAAATTTGAAGGACTAAACTGTCATTTTTGAAATTAGTAGGTATAAACTGTTGTTTTTGAAATTTGAAGGACTAAACGGTCATTTTCAAATTTAAACCCCAAACTACCTTTTTTATTTTTTATTATAATAATATATGATTATTAAAACTTATATATTTTTAATTATATGAAATTATAAGTTACAATTTTGATTACGTGGAGTTTTGAAGAATTATTAATGTGTAATAGATGATTGTGGTAGATTGATTTTGACATGTATTTGAACTATTGGATTAGGAGCAGTGTGGTAATAATTGGCTTTGGCGAGAGGTAACCACATTCCTCTTGTTGTACATGCTTGTATGATGTTTATGATTATTTTTTAATTATATAAAACTATGAAATTATGTTAATAATAATGCAATTGTCTTGTGATTTAATTTTCATGGAGAAATGATTAGTGTGGTACATTAGAGGGGGAACCTGTGGTCCGATCTTGTGCTCTGTGGATTTTGGCCGGTCCATATCACTTAATCGGTGAGCTTGTTGAGTTGAACTATCAGTCATATGAGTTAATACTAGCACATAGTTTTATATATGTGTGCTCATGTGCTAAATATGAAAAAATGAGATATTGATATTGTGAATTGATATATATAAATATATGTCATCATGTGCCATTTTTAATAGAAGGAATCGAGAGGGAGAGAAAGAAATAGAAGGAATCATCGTTTACCCTGCTTCGGGAATCTAGATATAGTGAACTCAACTTGGTGAGATGCAACTCCTGGAGAAGAGCGATCGTTAATGGTGAAAGCTGAGTTGTGGGCTGAGTTGGAGGCAATTTTTGCCACATAGAAGGATTCAAAGCGAGGCATAGATGTTATAAGGATAATCATAATCAAAAGTGAGAAGTAGAGGAACCGAGTCATAAATGGGACAAAAGTTTAGGGTTCTAGTCACTCGGAGTCATATTTGAGGGATTAAATTATAAGTAAGCTAAAAGTTAAAGGACCAAAATATTAATTTTTCTTAAAATATACTCCTCCGGTTTTTAATATAAAACATATTTTGAGAATTGATCTCAGTCATGAATATAGGACAGTTTTTGTCAATCTTTTTCCAATTTACCCCTATAGATGTTGTCTCAATAATAATCAAGAAGGAGGGGGAATGAGGGAACTAATGAATGTGACTAGGGTCTTTTTAGAAAATACATGTTACATTAACTAACTTAACCAACTACCTTAATCTAATCAAATTAAATAAATAGTATCATACTAAGGAACAGAGGAGTAATATACAATTGAACTTCCCTGAAAGTTAGGGTTGAAGGTTTTGTTTTTCGCCTTAAAGTTTCTCCGATGAGCTATTGGCATCAATAAAATTTTAGGGACAATTTTGCTCCCAAAGTGGTAACACTACAACAATTTCGACCTGCCATAATAGCCTCAACCGTTCAACATTTGTTGACATAATTTTGCTGAGGTGGCATGCCCATGTAGCATGCACCTCACTTGAGGAGAAAAAATGGCTGAGGTGGCATGCCCAACTTATTTTCTCCCAAGTGTTGAAGTTGTAGAAAAGTTGTTGTAAATGATGTTTTATGAAGTGGTAAAACTCATTGGAAGTATAGTAAATATCACTGATAGTGTAGCAAATGATTTAAAACAATATTATCTTACATAGATTTTCCCAAGTGTTGAATTTTATTTTATTTTTTAAAAAGTGTGGTAAATTGCTAATGTGTAATGGTGAAACTTGTTTCAAGTACCCTAAAGTAATATTAATTTCATAGTTATTTGCAGGACGGACCCAAGAATTTTATTGACGGGGGCGAAAATAAAAAATGTTACATCATAAATAAAAGTACTTAAAATACGATACATGCTTAATATATAAAAAAGTGAAAACAATCTATTACAGAAATTAAGATTGCTTTACTTGACTTTTACTCTACGTGTTTTCATATTGTTAAACTCATCTATAATTGAATCCATGCTAAAAAAACAAAAAACAAAATATTTTTCAATGTATGTAATCAAAGAATCATCAAGAAATTAGTCTTTTTCAATGTATGTAATCAAAGAATCATCAAAAAATTGGTCTTCATGACAAAGAGTATGAATTATTTCATCATGACCAATATGATTTTAATAATAATAATAATAATAAAAGTAAACTCATTAAAATTAACTATAAGTCATCATCTATATTCTCATAGCCATATTTTAAGAAAACTCAAAACTTATCTAAAATTCTAACCCTAAAACATTCTCTAATCAGTATAAAAGTAGTATCATTAGAAAAAATAAAATCATGCATAATAAATTTCGTGAAGGAAATTTAATGAAAAAAAGTGATTTTAAGTACCGTATTGATTCTCAAAATTTGTAAATAAGCCGTTGAAAAAAATGGAGGATGAGCAGTGAGCGAGGAAGAAGATGAACTCGATCTCTTTGATATACATATCAAATTACATCATTAAAAAAACTATAAGGCGATATAAAACAAAACAAATAAATAAATAATAGGCATTTAATTTATCTTTAATCCCATGTTTATCCAACAAAGTAAACTTAGATAGTTATATATCAAATTGTACCATTAAGTCTTCGTTCATGTGGCTTGATGGTTAGAACATGTTACTTTCCCCTCACAGGTCACAAGCTCGACTCCAACACCCCTGCATCCATAGATTACATCTGTTTTTTTTTTAAAAAAAAATTAGGGGGGGCGGGGGCCACCCCTAGCCCCCCCTTGTGTCCGCCTTTGGTTATTTGGGAAAATCCTTTAAAAATGCCTTTTGAACTTCAAAATCTCCAAAAGGTCATGTGAATAAGGAAAGGAATAAATAGGGCAGAATTTATTAGTCTAGGAGTTTGAAGTTTATACTTTTATAAAATTGCTCCTCAAATAATTTTTTTCTTAGAAAAAGACAAGCTCCCCCTTGCTGGTGGTGAATGGGGCATTTGATCCCCAACCCTTTCGATATATTCCAAAAGGATGGTAACTATTAAGCTACCAAACACCATTGATTTATATGTGCAAAAAAAAAAAAAAAATCCAAAGCATAGATATCTTCCTATTGAAGGATTATATTCAAGGTACTAGCATTAAATTTGGGCACATCTCCCAATAGAGATTTGAACTTTAGTTCATTATGTTGTGAGAGACTAGTCTGTTTCACTAGGTCCAACCCCCGTTGGTAAAAAAAAAAAAAAAAAAAATCACTCCTAAACATTCGCCACATGCAATTGACTACTTTCGTATTGCAATTGACAACCACTTTTTTCAATTCTCAAACTTAGAATAAATGGATCCTTTTGGCAATTTACTACTTTTGTAAAATAATTTACTACACCTGAATGGATATGTACTGCACTGGTAACGTAGTTGACAACATTCATAATTATTAAAATAGAAAATAATTAATTAGAATTTCATTCTATTTTCTAAAAATATTTATTATTATAATTCATAAAATAAATAAATAAATTTAAAAATAATTAATATAATATAATATAATAAACAAACAAACAATACAATAATGTTAGTTCTCTATGAGTTTTGATGATAACTGACAATTGTAAACACAAGTTGAAGTTTGTCTTTGGTAAGTTGAAAAACTTACTGTCAAAGACAAACTCGATTTTTGGGTAGAAAACTCGAGTTTTGACTTGACAGAGAACTCTAGTTTGCATAGGCAAACTCGAAGGGTGAAATCACCTGAGAGAATGATTCCAAGTTTTTCACTAATTAAGACAAACACTGAGTTTAATTTACAAACTCAAGTTTGAACCAGAAAAGACTCTTCAATATTTTTCAAAGTGAACAAAACTCCAGGTTTTAGATAGTAAACTCGAGTTTTGATATTACGAAGAGCTCCCAATGTTTTGAATTTAAGCAAACTCCGGACTTTGATATGAAAACTCGAGTTTGTACCCAATGAAGAGTTTTGTCAAGTATTTGCAAACTTGACCAAACTCGAGTTTAGGTTTTCAAAACTCAAGTTTGAGCTTGGCCGAGAGTCTTAATGTTTTTCATCTTGACCAAACTCCAGGTTGTTATGACAAAATCGAGTTTGTACTTGGCCATGAGCTTTGTGAGTTTTCCTAAAGTTTGAGGAAACTTGAGTTAGGATTTGGAAACTCGAGTTTTCACTAGACGGAGAGCTTTCATGATTTATTCACTTTTAGAAAACTTCAATTTTCACTTGGCATAAATTTTCAAAGGTTTTCATATTTAAAAGGAAACTCGAGTTTGGATTAGTAAACTCAAGTTTGTGCCAAGCAGAAAGCTTTGCTCATTTCAATGATTTGAAAACTCAAGTTTACTTTTGGAAACTCCAGTTTTGAGCTTTTGAACATAAACATGTTTTCACTGTAAAAGTCCAAAACTCGAGTTTGTCATTAATCAACTCGAGTTTTGCTCTATGATTCAAAATATGCTTTTAAACTCAGGACACGACATTCTTCTCTGGAAGAAGATGTTAGTTCTCTATGGGTTTTGATTATAATTGACAATTGTAAAACCATATTTTAGTTTGTCTTTGTTAAGTTGAAAAACTTCATCATCAAAGACAAACTCGAGTTTTGGTTTGGAAACTTGAGTTTGGACTTGACAGAGTAGCTCAGATTTTGCAAACTTAGACAAACTCGAGTTTTGACTATACTGAAGAGCTCCTAAATTTTTCAAAGACAAAGCAAACTCGAGTTTGATTTTAATGAACTCGAGTTTTGACAAGACAGAGAGCTATCAATATTTTGAACTTAGCAAAACTCCAGTTTCCATTTGGAAACTCGAGTTTGTACTAAACAAGAGTTCTCTAAGTTTCCAAGTTTTGTTAGAAACTCGAGTTTTGTTTGTACTATACGAGAGAACTATGTTCCATTCTCAACTTGTGAAAACTCCAGTTTTGTTTGAAAACTCCAGGTTGCATATAACAAAGTTTTTCTCTCTTATGAGGAAACTCGAGTTTAGTTTTACAAACTCGAGTTTAGACCTTACAGAGGAAGAACTCAAAGTTTCTTAAGTTTTGAAAACTCCAGTTTTAATCTGAAAACTCTAGTTTTGACTAAGCAGAGAGTTTTCCATTTTTTAAGATTTTTTATTAAACTTCGGAAAATCATATCTCCATTTCTACACGTTCGTTTTAGGTGTTATTTGGTTCATTGGAAAGTTTAAGATGTATACTATTTACTGTAAAACGTTCAAGGAAAAACTCAAATGTTTACCATTTCAAAATGAAGCCCGAAGATTACTGTTCACCAAAGTGCGTAAAACGTTCATTTTGGCTAAACTTTGGAAAATTATTTCTTTCATTCTACAAGTCCGTTTTGGGTGTTATTTAGCTCGTTTTAAACCTTATTGTGTGTAATATCTTCCATAAAAATTTCATGCAAAAACTCAAACGTTTTTCCAAAGAAACAGAAGCTCACAAGACCACTCGTTTTGATCAGAAAAACGATTATTTCCAAGGACGGAGCTTCTTGGGGACTAGTGGGGCCATGGCCCCCAAAAACAAAAAAAAAAAAATTGCTTAGAATTTTTTTTTAAAAAAAAAACTAATATAATGTAAATTTTAATTTTGTCCCCCCCATTTTTTTCATAACATTTTTCCCTCTCTATTTTTTTTTTTTTTTTTTTTCAATTTGTAGGTCACCCTTTTCTACCTTTGAGACTTATAATTCAATCTTTGTTCCATGTGGGGTCTTATGTGATTTATGTTAATCTTGTCATTTTTTTCTATATTCCATTTTAATTGCTGAAATTTTTAGCTTATCAATGAAATTTACTTTTGTGGTGTATTCTTTACTATGCTTTTACCTATTATATACTACACATGTGGATGAAGTTAATTGATTTTCATTCTAAACCTTAGCCTCTTGCCTTCCAATGTTGTAGTGTTCAATTGCATGAAGTTAATTTATGGTTGAACCAAAGATTCACAATCACGAAATTAACCGATTAAAACTACTCTTGCTTCGTGTTGGAGTTTTATGCTAGAACCAAAAGCATACGTAAATTGTTGCTAAGGAATAAGCAATAAGCATGACGGCTAAAAAAGCTACGCAAAGTTGTAACTTCTTTTGTC
Organism: Acacia pycnantha; assembly: GCA_025563575.1. Taxonomy (NCBI): domain Eukaryota; kingdom Viridiplantae; phylum Streptophyta; class Magnoliopsida; order Fabales; family Fabaceae; genus Acacia; species Acacia pycnantha. Next base: position 46,498 of record JAMWYP010000528.1, read on the forward strand.
ATGTCAATTACATTATCTAGTGCTTCTATAGGTTTTGTAGAGATTAAGTTTAAAGTCTCTAAAATCCAGGATGTTCCAACTTGTCGACTTGAAATGTGAGTGTTGAGTTAATCTATAACAAAATTGGTCATAATTTTTATTTCCGGAATTTGCGAGTTTTCTTCTTGTTTTCGGTAGTTATCCTATGGATGCAATATGATTGAGGATGAGAAGTAGAAGTATATGTTTGTAAATTTAACTCGATGCGGGAAAAGACATTACCAGTAGATGATGTAGTGAATCGAGTGAAGTAAAACAATACCATTATAGAGTTTTCTAGTTTCTTTACGAGTCTCTTGTAGAGTTGCTTTATTTTTGGTGCATCATCATAGTTATAACACGAAGGTAGAAAGTTTCTCTACATATGGCTTTTAATTTATAAAGTTTCTTTTCTTTGTGTTTTCTCAAGTTCATCCAAATACGAGAGTAATAATGTAATATTATTTCTTTGATTTTATCTTCTCCCTATTTTTTCTCTTCCCAACTTTTATTATAAATCTGAATATTTTAAAAATGTTATATAATCATAAAATTTTTTAATTAGTTAATGAGTATACATTTGGCCCTCCCAAATTTTTGTTCCAAGCTCCGCCCCAGTTATTTCGGTTTTCCAGCGTTTTCTCCCCTTAATGAACAAAACCAACGAGTATAAACCATGGAAAAAAGAAGGGAAAGGCTTAAGGAACTCACCTTGGTCGTTCCTCAAGCTTGCATGCACTTTTGGTCCTTCTTTCTTCCGATACGTCTCTCCGTATATGTCTTGTTTCTTTCTGATTTTCTTGTTCTCAACTTTCTGTGCGTGAGTGTTTCTCTTTTGTCTCTTGGTCTCACTCTCTCTCTCGGTTTCACCCTCTGATTCTTCTCTCGGACTCAGGTCTCCCTCTCTCTCTCCCCTTCACGTTCACACTCTCGGACTAGACTCTCTCTCTTTCTCGGTCTCTTTCCTTGTACTCTTCTATGGATGAATGAAGATGAAGAGAACAAATATAAGGACTTGGGGGGTGGTCAGACCGAGAAGCATGGCGAACAGAGGGAGCACAGCGTTGGGCTCGAGAGGCACTGTTGCGTGTGCTCAGTTGATCGCCGAAAGTGCTGACATTTTTCCACGGTGGTTTTGTGTTTTCAGCTGATATGAATAAATGAATTTAAATGCTGATATATATATATATATATATATACCTGTTGTCCTACTGCTGTTGCGTTTCGATAGGAAGCTAAGGCTAGTAGGAAAAATGGGCTAAAGAAATCTTAATGAATAATCGGGGAGTTTGCGTGGCGGAAGTTTAAAGCGAAGAAGAATGAACTGGCAATCATTAAAAAAATTAGCTGATGGTGTGTGCGTATTACATGGGTCTGGGTGTGTGTGTTTATGTGAAGTGTGTGTTGTGTATATTGGGCTATTTAAAGAATAGTGGGCCTGCCAGCACCTTAGGTAACGCAGTGGCATGTTAGTTGACCTTGTGCTAGTGTACGGCCTTATGCCGATGTATCGAGTTCGACCTGCCCGAGACCGTTTGGTCCCCCATCAAAAAAAAAAAAAAAAAGAATAGTGGGTCTTTGCTTTGTTGTCCAAATGCATGGGATATGTGTGTTCTACGTGCTGACAGGAGGGGTTATGGAACCAACGAAGGTTGACATAAGTGGTAAGCGGCTTGTGTCGCTTAAGCAATGTCTCGGGTTCGAGCCTTATAAATGCAAAAAAAAAAAAAACCCCCCGCTGAGAGACTCTCCCACCATAACTAGATGTGAGACGTGTAACATCCTTCCATTTTATTTAACATAATGACTAATTAAAGATTGATCAACTACTAAGTAATGCTTCATCATTTACCAAAGCATACAAAAATAAATCAGAGTATGCGAATGAGCCCTAATGTGGCAATAATCCAACTTATTACGAATACTAATTAATATGTGCTAGTGAGGTGCTAAGTGGAACAATTTATATATCAAAGTATTAAAAATATAATTCATCAATATACTCTATACAAATTTTCATATCAAAAATTATGTATCACAATTTTCATTAACACAATTCCCAATATGCCTCCCACCAATCCAGTAGAACCGCCTTATTTCCTCCAACTTGACCCATGGGCTAAGTTACACCCATGTTCTTGGTTACTCAAAAGCTCACTTGGTCATGTGATGAGATTCGGCCAAAATCTTCAGAGCACATGTATCAGATCATGGGTCTTTTCCCCTCATTGAACTAGTGGGGTGTCGTAAACCCTCATTGAACTAGTGGGCTAGTCCCTCATTGAACAGGTGGGACAATAATAAGCCAACCATCATGCACCAATGGAGGCCTCACCACGTGGTAGAATAAACTACTACATCTTCCCAATTCAACCCTTTCCATAATTATCATAATAAATAACTCAACAGGAATTTTTCCAAGATATATAAATAAATATATGTATATATTTCACAATTTGAATCATAAGGTTCCACAAGGAAATTTCTATTAAAATATTCATAATCATTTCACAAAATACTCACAAACAACATACTAATACACATAACAAGTGGAAAGTGGTTACCTCTGCTTGAAGCTAACTATTATCGCACTTGCTCTTAATCCAAGAGCTCAAACACAAGCCAAAAATCAATCTACCACAACCAATTTACTAACCATTAATAACTCTTTAAAACTCTACATAATCAAAATTATAACTTATAATTTCATAAATTACAAAATATACAAATTTTAATAATAAATTTGAAATGCTTGAAGTGGACACATTATGACGGGACTGAAAAATCAGTGAAACCATTGTAACTATTAATTCTCTTTCTATTTATTACTAATTAATAATACCATTTTCTATTTATTATTAATTAATAATTTCCTTTATCATTTACTAATAATTCCCTTTTCAATTCATCACTTATTTCTTTTTTAATAATAATAATAATAATAATATTTATTATTATTTTACTTTTTTATTTCTCCATAATTATCTTAAACTCTTAGAGGCTATTCCAACGCTTTAAATTAGGAGTTTAATAATTACCAATCATCATATAATTTATGCCTTAATGTATCACATATAGTATTTCTAACCATCAACATTTTCCTATTATTTTCCAAATGCAATAATATATATATATATATATATATATATATATATATATCGTGTGTGTGGGCGCCCGCCTGTGCGTGCGCGCGGTTGCATCTAGGGGATTTGAAATTCAAAAAGGCAGAATTTGATCCAACTTACTCCTAAATAATAGGATCAAATCTACTCATTCCTATTTTATTTCATTTATAATATTAGTTATAAAATTATATATATATGTGTGTGTGTATTTTTATTTATTTATTTAAAATAGCAACCTTTTGAATAAGGAATGATTTAATTAATCTGTTGGGTCCTTTTGTTCCATTAAAACTTTAAATAAATCATCCTTAGGAATCCACGCATGTATTTACTATAATACTTGTAGGCGTTTGTATGGTTTTCCCCCAGATTCATACGAGCAGTAAAAGTTTCCAAGGTTTTATTTATATATATATATATAGATATATAGAGAGAGAGAGAGAGGTTTGTAGCGTCTCGTATACCTAAACATTAGTACAGCTTGGGTTTTAATCACATTAATAAAGCTTTGGTTATATGGAATCAGCATCTTACCTACACATCAATTTCTCTCTTTTGTTTCCATATTATATTTACATATACAAATCCACTTATCTACAGATCAGCAAATTTTTTTATTCTCCTTCCTTCCTAGTACAACGCTAATGTATATATATAGATAGAGTAATGTTTTGGTTTTCCAAACTATATATATATAACAACAATCTTCATGACCGTAAGTTTCTCATCTGTATGTATGCGGCGACACTTTGTTTTACTGCTATATATATCTATGCAGTGATATGTCATATATATATATCAGCATATCAGTAAGCTTTATGCAGCAAATGCTTTCCTATCTCTCTGCTCATATATATATATATATAGATATTACCCAGCAACCCAAAAACTAGAAGGAAGCGACTTACCTTCAGATTCAAACTTGCAAGACGTGATCACTTCCCAAAATCCAACGCCCCTGTTTCGGTGTTGATATTCAGAGGAGGCTGATCAACTTTGACTCTCTCTCTCTTCCTTTGTCTTTCTCTCGGTTCTCCCTCCCTGTTCTATGGTTCTTTAAACAGAGCATATACAGCTCATTCTCTCTCACTTTCTGCAAATTCTCGGCTCAATCTCGGTCTCTCATTTCTGTTCTGTGTCTTCTATGAAGGCCGAAAGGATGAACCAGAATGGAGGGTGTTTGGTATACCCTTCTTCTTCCAACGACCCTCCCTCTCTCAGACTCACACTATCTCCGTTTCTGTTTTCAGTCTCTCCCCTCTCAGCGTTCTGTTCGAATGGTTATATATATAAAGGGTATGTGGTGTGTCTGAGTTAAAGAGGTATGGTGTGATCAGTTGGTGTGCAGCTCAAGAGATATGGCGTTGTGATCTTTTGCTGACATTGTGCCCTCTGCATTGTTATTTTTACGTGTTCAAGCCAGCAAAGTCTTTGCTTTCCTGTTACGCATTGGGTCAACATGTGGCAGTGAAGAAATTTTTTGTTTTTTTTTTTTGGTTGGGGTGTTGATAAAATGAATAGATGAGGAGGGGTATGGGTCACGTGATTGGGCTACGTTAGTACTTTAACTTCTCTCTCCTCTTCCCAATCAATGGCTCGGATAGTGCATGAGAAAATGAGAAAGAAGATTATGAGAATATCCTCCCAAAACATAATGGGTTGGGGTTTTGTTTTTTTTTTTTGGTTGGGGTGTTGATAAAATGAATAGATGAGGAGGGGTATGGGTCACGTGATTGGGCTACGTTTCTTTAATGGATAAATGAGAATAGCTGGGCTTTGTGTTTGTTTCAGATGAGAGCGAGGGAAAGTTCACAATGGTATGTGTATATATATATATGTGTGTGGCGGCCTTGGTGGGGATCGATCGAACTCCTCCAAAACCTTTTTTTCTACCAATATATATATGTGTGTGTGTGTGTGGCTGATTGGTTTGTGTGAGCCGAAAATGAGGTATTAAGTTGGAAGAGTATAGGTGTTTGGCATATATATATAAGGGACATATAAGCCTAAATGTAATGGGCCTTTTAAGAATGCATAAGCTCTTTTAACTTATCAAGTATAGATCCCAAAATTTTAGGCCACAACTATTCCTAAAGATATTTCTTGATTCATTTTCCTCAATTAATTTAAAGAAAAACAAATCTTAACTTCCAATAATTGTTTTAGGCCATAAATTATTCCTTCCATTTATTTTTGAATTTATTCTTTTCCCAAAATAAGTTAATTACGGGAAAAATAAGCCTAAATTTCAAATAATTATTCTTATAATTATTTTAAACCAAAATTTCATAATTAATTTTTATATATTATTTAAATTTTAAAATCCCAAAATTTGGAATGTTACACGACGCGGGTCGGATCCAGATTAGTCGGGGCGAAGCCCCGGTGAACCAGGTGGGCAAAAAAAAAAAAAAAAGAAGGGGTTATGGAATGCATGTGTGTTGGGTTTAATGAATTGGGTTGGGCTGGTGAGGGAATGTGTGCTTTACTTATATGATCCAACACCACAAAACACTTACTAATTCTTACTTTCCCTTTTTCTAACTAATATTGAGCCATAGTCTATCCCTTGTAATTATTCCTTAGGTTTATTCTATCCTCAATTATTTCCATTAGGCCATAAAATATTGTCTCTAAACATTTAGGGCAAGAATTATTCTCTAATCATTTGTCCTTAATTTTACAGAAAATATGCGTAAATTTCCAAATATTACTTTTAATATTTTTCTAGGAAAAATTTCCCATAATTTTGTTTTCTAAATATTTCAAGGAAAATAAATTCCTAATTTTCCAAATAATTTATTTAATCATTTGGCCAATTTCCACCGTGTAACTCTCATATATTATTACTATAATTTTACGCTTAAATTATTCCTTATTTCAAAATTATTCTTTTCCCGGAATAAATTTAGGGGAAAATAAGCCTTAATTTTCAATAATTATTCTCATAGTTATTTGTCCTTAATTTATGGGAAAATATGCCCTAATAATTAATTTCATAATTATTTCACGATTTAATTTCCCATAAAATATTTAAATTTCAAATCCCAAAATTTGGGATGTTACAATTTCGACTGCCATAATAGCCTCAACCGTTCAACATTTGTTGACATAATTTTGCTGAGGTGGCATGCCCAACTTATTTTCTCCCAAGTGTTGAAGTTGTAGAAAAGTTGTTGTAAATGATATTTTATGAAGTGGTAAAACTCATTGGAAGTATAGTAAATATCACTGATAGTGTAACAAATGATTTAAAATAATATTATCTTACATAGATTTTCCCAAGTGTTGAATTTTATTTTATTTTTAAAAAAGTGTGGTAAATTGCTAATGTATATAATGGTGAAACTTGTTTCAAGTATAGTAAATTTTGCCTCTAAAGTAATATTATTTTCATAGTTATTTGGGAAAATCCTTTAAAAATGCCTTTTGAACTTCAAAATCTCCAAAAGGTCATGTGAATAAGGAAAGGAATAAAGAGGGCAGAATTTATTACTTTGGGAATTTGAAGTTTATACGTTTACAAAATTGCTCCTCAAATAATTTTTCTCAGAAAAATACAAAAGGATGGTAACTATTAAGCTACCAAACATCATTGATTTATATATGCAAAAAAATAAAAATAAATAAATAAATAAAATCCTAAGCATAGATATCTTCCTATTGAAGGCTTATATTCGAGGCACTGTCGGGCATTAAATTTGGGCAAATCTCCCAATAGAGATTTGAACCTTAGTTTATTACGTTGTGAGAGACTAGTCTGTTTCACTAGACCCAACCCCGTTGGTAAAAAAAAAAAAGGTTCACTCCTAAACATTCGTCACATGAAAATTAATGGATTTAAATATAAATTTTATAGAAATTTCTTTGTTAAATATGATAAATTATGAAAATTAATGGATTTAATTTCAATTATTTGAATTTAAAAAATATTTAAATCAAATTGTTATTATTTTTATATTTTAATTATTTAATTATACACTATTAATATCTATTTAATGATAAAAGTAAACTCTTATAAATTTATGATTCGAGTCTACAATACGAGTTTACCTAATGAGTTTGTTTAAACTCGCAAATTTGATAACCTTATTCTCTAAAGTAATAATAATTTCATAGTTATTTGGGAAAATCCCTTAAAATGGCCTTTTGAACTTCAAAATCTCCAAAAGATCATGTGAATAAGGAACGGAATAAAGAGGGCAGAATGTATTAATTAGGGAGTTTGAAGTTTATACTTTTACAAAATTTAGGATAGGCTCCCCTTGTTGGTCAACCACCAAAGCTTTGCTAGCCACTAGTGGCTAGCGCCAGAACTCTAGCAAAAATCTTTTGGGGCCAAGGGTGAATGGGGGATTTGATCCCCAACCCTTTCGATGTATTCCAAAAGGATAGTAACCATTAAGCTACCAAACACCATTGATTTATATATGCCCAAAAAAAAAAATCGAAGCATAGATATCCTTCTATTGAAGACAATCATATTCAAGGTACTGTCGAGTATTAAATATAGATACATCTCTCAACGGAGATTTGAACCTTGATTCACCATGTTATAAGATGCTAACCTATTTCACTAGTTCCCACCCTTATTGGTGAAAAAAAAAAGTTTACTCCTATAATTTAGTAATATAATTTACTACACTTCAATGGATATGTACTGCACTGGTAACGTAGTTGACAACATTCATAATTATTAAAATAGAAAATAATTAATTAGGATTTCATTCTATTTTATAAAAAAATTTCTTATTATAATTCATAAAATAAATAAATTTAAAAAATAATTAATATAATATAATAACAAATTGGCTAAAGTATACGTTTGATCTTTTATGTTTGCCTCTGGTATCATTTTAGTCCTTTAAGTTTGTAAAGTACACGTTTGGTCCCTGAAAGTTAACACCGTTAGTTTAACTTAACGGAAAATACTAACTCAACATTTTTAGCGATGACTATGCAATTAAATGCTGACTAAACATGCTTATATGTTAATATTTTAAATCCAATTAGTTGAAAATATCTAATCTTCACAGACAAAAAAAAAAAATTTAATCTTTACAAACAGTGAAAATTAAATATTTTTTAATTAATAGGATTTAAAATATTAATTTATTAAAATACTAACATATAAGCATGTTTGGTCAGCATTTAATTGCACAGTCATCGCTAAAAATTGTTGAGTTAGTATTTTCCGTTAAGTTAAACTAACGGTGTAAACTTTCAGGGACCAAACGTGTACTTTACAAACTTAAGGGACTAAAATGATACAGGAGGCAAACATAAAGGATCAAACGTATACTTTAGCCTTACAAATTTTAACAAGTTATGAACTTCTTGTTCTTCTATCAATAGTACTCCCTCCGGTCCTAATTATAGGATAATATTTGGAAGTTGGTTTTAGTCCTAATGATAGGACAACATTCTAATTTTTGTCAATTTCTTTCTAAAATACCTCTATTTTATTCTCTCAAGTGTGTTTGATTTTTGGTAAGTATATATATGTGGATATGTAAACTCTTTTAATCAGTGAAACTTTTAGATATGTGTGTGTTTGTCTACACAAATATATATATATATATATATATATATATATAGATATATATATATATATATATATATATATATATATATATATATAGACACACATACTTGTGTGTGTGTACATATAGTATATATGTATATGTGTGTTTGTGTATATATGTGTGTGTTTGTGTATATGTATGTATATATATGTGTGTGTGTGTGTATATGTATATATATCTTTGTGTGTGTGTATGTATATATGTATATATATCTTTGTGTGTGTGTGTATGCATATATGTATGTAGATATATGTACACATATATATATAGCAAGACTATTATTTCAATTAGATATCGTGTAGAAAGGAAAATTCCAAGTCGGAGATATATGTGGCAGGAGTTATTAATTCACTTTTACTTATATCATTTTAAATTTATACAAGGGCATTTTAAGAAAATGAGTAAAATTAACTAATTTAACTTCTTTCCTTAATCTTCCTAAAATTGGTTAAATATGTTCTATAATTAGGACCAGAGGGCTCCTATTTTTCATATAAGAGCTCATCTATGGTGAAAATTACACTACATCAAGGATTGGATGTAGTATGTTTCTTTATCTTGTGTTTCTTGAGACTCCTCTAATCTTCAAGGGGCATGTCGCATGTGACCAAAATGATAGTGACCTCAATGGTGAGCATGTCGTTGTCATTTATGAATGACAAAACACAGATCAAAATTGAAGGCGTGGAAATTTTGGAAGCATATCAATTCAATTTTTAAAAAAATGAAATTTCAAAGTATTTTACCAAATGAATTTATTTTTAGGGTCTTAGTTTTAGTATCGTGCCAAAAATGGATGTTAACGTCGTCGGTGTCCAATTTATTAATAAATTAAAACAAAGTAGAAGGTATTTAAGAGTAGGAAAAAATCTTGTAAAAAGATTAATATAAAATAAGGATCTTCAAGTTGCACATATAATTTTTTTTAAGGAAGAATTATGATTAAATTCATTTGAAATATCTAAATTTAGAATCAAGCCTCAATATTTAACAAATTCTAAATAAGGCCTACAAGCCAGATCAAGGATTTATGAATGTTATTAAAAGGTCATAATGCCTTTTACAATTAAAAAAATTGAATTTTTTAATTGTAAATTCCTATTATCTTTTAACCCTAACCCTAGAATCCATTCCATCATAAAGCATGCATCACAATCTCAACTTTTAGTCAACTCAACAATATTGAAAAATAAGTCTTCACAATTTTTTAAAGCTAATGCCGCACAATGTGCATGGAATGATTGAAAGAATAAACACCTATAGGGTGTTTTCAGAACTATAGATTCACAAAAAAAAAAAAAATGATTTGCCTAGAAACAAAATCAACCCAAATTTCATTGTAATTATAAATTTTCGTGGTCATGTGTGATTGGAGAGGGACTCAAAGAAGAAATTAAGACCTGAATAGCATGTTAAATGGTGAATCAATAGGATCTCAAAAAAAAAAAAAAAGGTGAATCAATAGGAGAAATCTCAAGAAGGGGAGAGGAGCTATGAGGAATTGACGAGATTGAGATGAATGTTTTATTACAAAAAAAAAAAAAAAAGAATGAGGCAAAGAGAAAATTATGAAAAAAAAAGGATATATTGGTAAAATTAACAAATTCATAAATCCTTAAACAGGCCTATAGGCCTTATTAGAGATTTGTTAAAAGCCTTATTAGAGATTTGTTAAAAGCGCATGCCGATTCTAGATTTTGTATTTCAAATGAATTTAAATAGATTTTTCCATTTTTTTATGTAAATCCAAATTTTCAATTATAAATATGCTATTGTTTTGAACCAATTTTTTAAGGGAAAACACTTTTCATGTTGTAGGAGAAGTGTATTCTCATGTAACACACACATGAAATGGTGGAACCTACATGTATATATAATTAGCATTTTTCTACTCATGCAACATGAGAAGTTTAAACCCCATTTTTAATAGGGTTTTTGATTGTCATTCTTCCTTTCTACTATTTAAAGACCTACATTGTAAGTAGATCTTTAAAAAGCTTCTGCTCGACCAAGTCTTATGAAGGTTCAAGCTCGAATCTAAAAAAAAGCTCGCATTTATACTCAGTCCTGCTCGACCTTCTACCTCATTACAAGCTCGACTTATTTAGCCAAAGTCCGATCTAATCTGACATATTTCCATTCCTACACTACTGGGAGGGGAAATACCAAATACTCATCAACTTGCATCTCTTCATCTTCACACTGAGATTCTTCTTCGATTTCTGACTCTTCCTCCTTAGTCATTACTCATCTTAGATTCTTCAATTATTGGCCATTCCTCCTCACCCTCATCTTCATTTACTGAATCATCCTCCTCGATCACTCTCAAATTCTTCATTTAACAACTCTATTGCATTAAACAAATTGTAATACTCTCCGTTCTTAATATAAGGCTTAACTAACTTTTTAGAGATGTTAAAAAATTTAAATAAATTATTTAAGCATAATAAATTATTTTAGACTATATATCAATTTATAAGGAAAGAAAATTAGTTTAGAGAAAAACGATAAACATAAATATTTTAAAGTAATATATTTAATTTCCTGTATGCCTTTCAAAAAAATAATTAAGCCTTATATTAAGGGTCATGGTAGTATAATGGATAAATTTATAGAATATAGAAGGAAAACAATTGAAGGCTTCCATGGGATTTTACTATAGCAAAGTCTCACCCCACCAGCTGTCTTTTGTCTTTCTCCACTTGTGGTCTTCGCACATGGTTTTTTTTTTGTCCCCGCAAGACCTAACTCATTCACTAATTCATATGAGATAGTGGTGTGTTTGAAAAACACACACAAGTGGCTTTTTTCAAATAATTATGTGCATTAATTTTTAAAGAATAAAAAGCTTATCTAGGCCGTATGTAAACGGCGTTTACAATTATGTTTGTAAAAGACTGAAATTACCCCTATTTAAATGTTAGGGTCAAAATTACATCCTTAAATGCTTTATGGTTAAAATTACAGTCAATATTGATAAAAATCTTAAAGTGCAAAATGGGCCAAAAGTATTTAGAAAATTGATTAATAAACAATATTTGAATGGGACCGATTGTCATGTCTTTTCCTTCTTTGAAAAAAAACCATTTGAACTTCAAAATCTCAAAGTAGTTTTGTTACCTATAAGAGTATTTAAAGCCCATTTGGATGGCTTTTAATTTTTATTTTTTTGCATTGCTTTTTTTTTTTTGTAAGCTCAAAATTGAAGCTTAAAGAAAAAAGCAGAATTTCGGTTTTTTTTTTTTTGTGACTTTTTCTTTTTAAAAGAACTATCATCTAAATACATAAAATAGTACTCCATTTTTTTTTGGCATAAAAAAGTGCTTTTTTAATTTATAAAAAAAAAAATCTATCTAAAACAGGCTCAAATTAGTATTGACTATATAAAAAAATAGCAATTAACTACTCATTTTAGCATAAAATCACTTATTTGAGATTCCGAAGTTCATGAGGTGTTTTCTTATCTTTCTTCTTTCTTTTTTCAGTATTTTAATAAATCTGGATTTAATTATTTATAAAATATATTTAATGCAGGTTTAACGTATGAGAATCCTCCCAAAAAAACGAATATCCCCTGCTCCTTCCCACACGCCATTAGCTACTCCACGACATCATTTGTAATTGTACTTAAGGTAGAGCCCTAAAAGAATTCAAAAGGCAATTGGAAACTCTATTAGTCCACACATACTGACATAAGTAGGATAAAGACACGTGACTTTACTTGGACACCACACATTTTTTTTTGGTCAACAAGAGACCACATATTAATATCCACACATTTCACTTTTTGTCGCCCCAGGTAGGTGAAATAATCAAAATCGAAAAAAAAAATCGAACCGAAAAATTCGGTGTTCGGTTTTTCAGTTCGGTTCGGTTTTCAAATTAGCTTATTTCGGTTTTCGGTTCGATTTTTTAAAAAAATAAAAATAAAAAATCGGTTAGAACCGAAAACCGATTTTAATTTTTTTTGTTGTTAAAAATCATAATTAATCCTACAAAAATCGTTTTCGAGTGTTTCAAAATTCCTCATGACCTTTGACATGTCTATTTTTAAGGAAAAATATTTCCAAAAGCAAGAAAGTCACGGATCATTCACGGTTTAATATTTTCTCAACGCTACCCAGTTTATAACTCCATAAATAAGTCTTAACTTCAAAAATATGTAACTACTTGTGTAGAACTTAAAATGCTACATAATTTATATATTTAGAAAGCCCTATATGTCTACTTTATTCATGTAAAATTTCATAACTTTATGTAAAATTCGGTTAAACCGAATTAACCGAAAACCGAACCGAAATATTTCGGATTTTTCAGTTTTCGGTTCGGTTTTTAAAATATGTATATTTCGGTTACCGAAAACCGAATATTCACCCCTAATTACAAGATTTATATCCCTTTAAAAAACGAAAAGAAAAGGGACCACACACCCATTTATATTTATACGTTCCTCCTCCCCAAAAAAAAAAAAACAACAATTCATTACATTCATTTGACAAAAAAAATCATTATATTCATTAATTATTAGTTAGTAATCTTTTCAAAATATTTATTGAGCATATTTAGATCTCTCGTTTTCGTTTTTTTTAGTGAATTCATATTTCCCTTTTGATATTATACATATAAGTATTGTCAAATTTATGAGTTGACTCTTTAAGTTTACATCTTTTATGTTTCTAACTTACAAAATCAAGTCGAATTACACTTATAATAGTTATAAACTCGATCAACTTGCGAACACCAATTTTATGACTTTTACTTTTAAAACTTACAAAATCGTATTAACTCATTCTCGTACTAACTATTTCTATTTGATCATGCTCATTCGCTTTATATATGGATATTATAGAAATTTCTTTATTGAGTATGATAAATTATGAATGTTTAATGAATTTAATTTCAATTATTTAGATTTAAAACATATTTAAATCAAATTGTTGTCATTTTTACATTTTAATTATTTAATTGTATATTGTTAATACATATATATTGATAAAAATAAACTCCTACGAATTTACAATTTAAGTTTAAATATGATTCTACATCATTGTTACCCATTTGCTAAAACTCGTGAGTTTAATAATCTTATATTTTATAGAAGATACTTCTTAAATAAGAGATATTAATAGCTGGTTTGCAATTTTTACTTTTCATTATTCTTCATTAATTGTTATTTAGTTTCATTGTATTAAATGTCCACTTATTCATTGTTTACAATAAATAAGAGTATTTTAAAAATAAGGTTGTTTTTTTATATATATTTATTTTAAAACCAATTTTAACAAACTTTTATAATTTGGCTATCTGTTTATTATAAAAAGGATTAGAGAGAATTTATGGAAAAAGGTACTAGAGAGAATAATTGTTAGTTACTATTGATATTAGATAATGAGAATGGTAATCTTCATTTCTAATTTTGATGAAAAAATAATTTTCAATCAAAATAAACATACATGTTTCTTTATCATCTTGTCAAATATCAATCTTTGACTCTCTCACATTCTCGGGTCACATTACATGCACATATCTTATGTGCTTATATATCATACCTCTATTAGAGGTATGAGCATATTTTATTTTATTTTATTTTATTTTTTTATATATTGTATTTATTGAGATTTAAATTATATCTTTTGCCAATTTTTTGCATCAAAGATCTCAAAATTAAATAATTTCGCATATCTTTCTGTTCTCAACCTATAATTTAAATCTAAATAAATACAATATATAAAAAAAAAAAAAATAATAAAAAAAAATATGCTCATACCTCTATTAGAGGTATATATATAGAAGCACATAAGATATGTGCATGTAATGTGGATTGCACATTCTCACTCTCTCCATTTTAAAAAGCTTCGTTTTCCTCCCAGAGTTTCATTCTCAGTCTTGCACGAACCTGAATCAGAACTAGAACCCCTCACCTGAAACCTCTAGCTCCGCCTATTCCATAAATCCCCATTTCAGAAATTTCCGTATTTGACGCAATATTTTTTTTTATTTTGTTCTGACTTAAAAGCTATGTCGTTTGTTTTCTCACACAAATCGTTAATGGACTCTGCCGCGAGTCTTCTCCTAAAACCCATTTTCCTGCATGTGTTGTCTGCTTCTCTCCACCTAACTTTGTTAGTTGCGTTCTTCGTTTCATGGGTGTGGAATAAAATTGTTGTGGGTGCTAGAGATTGTTCGAAGGAGAGATTCAGGGGTACTCTATATCCAAGGACTCTGTTTTGTTCTTTGGGTGCCTCTGCCTTTAATCTTGTCATGTTTCTACTGTGTTACTTCTATTGGTATAGAAATGGTTGGTCTGATGAAAAGTTCGTGACCCTTTTGGATTTGGCGATTAAAACAGTTGCTTGGGGTGTCATTTGTGCTTACTTGTGTGCTGGATTCTTCAATTCAGGTGAAAGGAAATTTCCGTTCTTCTTCAGAGCTTGGTGCGCTTTCTGCCTCCTTATTTCTTGTTATTGCTTTGTATCGGACGTTATTCTCCATCTCAAGCAAGTTTTGTTACCACTTCAATACTTAATTTCTGATGGCGTCTCCTCTTTTGTGAGTATATTCTTTTGTTACGTGGTGTTTTTTGTGAAAAATGAGAGTGAAGATAAAACTCTTCAAGAGCCTCTTTTGAATAATAATACTGATGTTAGTAATGCGTTAGAGTCAAATAAGACCAAGGGGGAGGAAACTGTTACGCCCTACTCAAATGCTGGATTTTTCAGCGTTCTTACGTTCACTTGGGTGGGTTCTCTGATTGCTGCGGGCAAGCAGAAAACTCTAGACCTTGAGGATGTCCCTCAGTTAGCTAGTTGTGATAGTGTAGCTGGATTTTCCCTCCTTTTAGAAATAAACTTGAGACTGAGTGTGGAACAATAAATAGAGTGACCACTTTTAAGTTGGTGAAGTCATTAATACTCTCAGCTTGGAAGGAGATTTTTGCAACAGCCATTCTTGTACTTTTAAAGACTTTAGCTTCTTACGTTGGTCCATATCTCATTGACACTTTTGTTCAATACCTCAATGGCAAAGAAACTTTTAAGAATGAGGGATATGTTCTGGTGGCTGCATTTTTTGTTGCCAAGATTATAGAATGCCTGTCACGGAGGCACTGGTTCTTTATATTGCAACAAATAGGAATTAGGATCCGAGCACAGCTTGTGACAATGATTTATGGTAAAAGCTTGACCCTTTCCTGTCAAGCCAAGCAGAGCCACACTAGTGGAGAAATAATCAACTTGATGACTGTTGATGCTGAAAGAATTGGTGATTTCAGCTGGTACATTCATGATCTGTGGATGGTATTTTTGCAAGTAGCATTAGCCTTGTTTATTTTGTATAAAAATCTTGGAATGGCTTCGATTGCTGCATTGGTTGCTACTATTATTGTTATGTTGGCAAATGTTCCCTTGGGATCGCTGCAGGAAAAGTTTCAAGACAAGTTAATGGAGTCAAAAGATAGACGAATGAAGGCCACATCTGAGATTTTAAGGAACATGAGAATTCTCAAGCTTCAGGGATGGGAAATGAAGTTTCTTTCTAAGGTTATTGAATTGAGGAAGACAGAAGAAGGCTGGTTAAAGAAATACTTTTACACATCAGCCATCACCATCTTTGTGTTCTTGGGTGCACCCACCTTTGTATCTGTGGCTACCTTTGGTACTTGTGCACTTATGGCGATCCCACTTGAATCGGGGAAGATCTTATCCGCACTTGCAACATTCCGAATGCTTCAAGAGCCCATATATAATCTTCCAGACACAATTTCGATGATAGCACAAACTAAAGTATCTTTGGATAGGATTGCTTCATTCCTTCGACTTGATGACTTGCAGTCTGATGTTATAGATAAGCTTCAAAGGGGAGTTCTAATACAGCAATTGAAGTAGTTAACGGTAATTTCTCTTGGGACTTATCTTCCTCTAATACAACATTGAAATGTATAAATCTTACTGTCACACAAGGCAAGAGGGTTGCTGTCTGTGGTACTGTTGGCTCAGGCAAGTCCAGTCTACTGTCATGTATTTTAGGAGAAGTGCCAAAGATATCAGGAACAATAAGGGTGTGTGGATCTAAGGCCTTTGTTGCTCAGTCTCCATGGATTCAAAGTGGGAAGATTGAAGACAATATATTATTTGGTAAGGAGATGGATAGGGAAAGGTATGAGAAGGTCCTTGAAGCATGTTCCCTGAAGAAGGACCTGGAGATTCTGCCATTTGGGGATCAAACAATTATTGGAGAGAGGGGAATCAATTTGAGTGGTGGACAAAAACAGAGAATTCAGATTGCACGGGCACTCTATCAAGATGCTGATATATATCTATTTGATGATCCTTTTAGTGCTGTAGATGCGCATACAGGATCCCACCTTTTTAAGGTAACCCATTATGATATTTTGTTTGCTGTATTCAACGAATTTGGCTGTAGAACTTAGATGCTATGTAGATTTGGTATCCTTCAAATTATTCTTTTCCACACTGTTTTGAAACATGATCCTTATTTAGTGTCACTCTTGTTTTAATATTTTGGTTAATTGGCTCTTTCATTATTTCTCTATATGGCAGGAATGTTTACTAGGATTTTTAAGTTCAAAGACTGTTATTTATATCACTCATCAAGTAGAGTTCTTACCTGCTGCCAACCTTATTTTGGTGAGATCTGTTCTCATGATTTAATCTTTATCATTTGAAAGAGAATTTACTATATTTGGTATCACCTAACATTTTTATGTAATAACTTATATCTTATTTATTAGGTCATGAAAGATGGAGAAATTACTCAATGTGGAAAGTATAATGATTTGCTCAACTCAGGGACTGACTTTATGGAGCTTGTTGGGGCACATAAAAAAGCATTATCTGCACTTGATTTGCTAGATGGTGGGGAAGTGTCTGATAAATTAGGTATATCTGATCAAGAGGTAAATATCTCTAGTGTACAAGTTACAGAGGAGAAAGAGGCAAACAAAGATGGGCAAAGTGATAACACAGATAATGTAATTGAACCAAAAGGCCAGCTTATTCAAGAGGAAGAAAGGGAGAAAGGTAGAGTTGGGCTTTCTGTCTATTGGAAATATATTACGACAGCATATGGAGGAGCTCTTGTACCATTTATATTGTTAGCTCAAATTCTGTTTCAACTTCTTCAAATTGGAAGCAACTATTGGATGGCCTGGGCAACTCCTGTTTCTTCGGATGTGAAACCACCTGTGGGAACCTTTATGCTTATAATTGTCTATGTTGCCATGGCTATAGGAAGTGCTTTCTGTATCCTTGCCAGAGTGATTTTTCTTTCCACAGCTGGCTACAAGACTGCAACTCTACTCTTCAATAAAATGCACTTGTGCATCTTCTGTGCACCTATGTCTTTTTTTGATGCCACTCCAAGTGGAAGGATTATTAACAGAGTAAGAAGTTGAAATATTCCATTGTTTTTCTTGTCTAATCTAATGAGCAATAACGTATTTTAGTTTATGGATTTTAAATGTCTTTATCTTTTAAGTTTATAGTCCCAGTTTTCTTTGATTACTATATGTCAATAATAATGCATTGAGTCATTAACAATCTTTTTCTTTTTCTCTTTGCTTTCTTGTAGGCCTCTACAGATCAAAGTGCAGTGGATTTAAACATTCCCTATCAAATTGGGTCATTTGCCTTCTCTATGATCCAACTTCTTGGAATAATAGCGGTGATGTCTCAGGCTGCATGGCAGGTTTTCATCATCTTTATACCTGTGATATCAATCAGCATTTGGTATCAGGTATTTTGCTTAAACCATGTTATCTTACTAGGTATAAGGTTCTAAGTGTTTCTTGTATGTTCTTCCTTTCTTGTTATCCAATCTATGCTTGCATTGATCATGCACTTCTTCCTGAATTTTTTATTGCTTTTATGTACTTTATCATGTTTAATATGTTGACAACTTATGTTTTACAAACTTATTATTCGGCAGCAATATTATCTACCTTCAGCTCGAGAACTATCACGGTTGATTGGAGTATGCAAAGCTCCAGTTATTCAACACTTCGCTGAAACTATTTCGGGAACAACAACCATCAGGAGCTTTGATCAAGAGTCAAGATTTAAGGAAACAAATATGAAACTGATGGATGGGTGTTCTAGGCCAAAATTTAACAGTGCAGCTGCTATGGAATGGCTTTGCTTCCGCTTGGATATGTTGTCTTCTATCACATTTGTCTTTTCCTTGATATTCTTGATATTTATGCAACGGGGAGTCATCGATCCGGGTAAGCGATTCAGTTTTGGCATCTGTTGGTAAAAAAAAAATGTTTTGGCACCTTAACCAACTGACAATTACTTTGCTTATGTTATGAAGGTAATGGAGGCTTATTGATTGCTTTATTATTATTATTTTTTTATTCTGAAGGTATTGCTGGTTTGGCTGTTACATATGGACTTAATCTGAACATGTTACAAGCCCGGGTGATATGGAATCTCTGCAATTTGGAGAACAAAATTATATCTGTAGAGAGAATACTTCAGTATAGTAGCATTCCAAGTGAGCCTCCTCTTGTAATAGAAGAAAATCGACCTAATCCATCTTGGCCATTGCACGGACAAGTTGACATTTCTGATCTGCAGGTACTGAGTTACTCATAAATTTGAGTCCAACTGCATATCTCAAGCACATGGAGCATCTTAGGATTATAATTTATTTCAATCTTTGGTTAATTAATATGTAAAACTTGAGCTGTGAGCTTCAGATCAATTGTTAGAATTTATCTTCAAAAAAATGTTACTGCTTGTAATCTGTTTTTTGGTTCATGGATTTAACATTA
The DNA here is from genome assembly GCA_025563575.1 of Acacia pycnantha. Lineage (NCBI taxonomy): Eukaryota > Viridiplantae > Streptophyta > Magnoliopsida > Fabales > Fabaceae > Acacia > Acacia pycnantha. The sequence continues at coordinate 66,018 of JAMWYP010000528.1, forward strand.
TGCTTGTACTTGTATAAAAATATTCATGTGGATGATGAAGGTTCGTTATGCTCCACACCTACCTCTTGTGTTGCGTGGCATAACATGCAAATTCCCTGGGGGACTGAAAACTGGCATTGTCGGGAGAACAGGAAGTGGTAAAACAACTCTCATACAAACACTTTTTCGTATCGTTGAGCCAATTGCTGGGCGAATTGTGATTGACGGCATCAACATTTCATCTATTGGACTTCATGATTTGAGGTCTAGACTTAGCATTATTCCTCAAGACCCAACCATGTTTGAAGGAACAGTGAGAAGTAACCTAGACCCATTGGAGGAGTACACTGATGAACAAATTTGGGAGGTAAATTTGTTATATTGGCAGATAAGCACATGCATATATGCTCAATATTAGGTTCTGTCCTAAAATTAAACTTGTGTCTGTTTCTTAATACGGCTTTGCCTTCATTCAATGACATGGTTTTAGGCTCTGGATAAGTGTCAACTTGCAGATGAAGTTCGAAAGAAAGACGGAAAGCTAGACTCTTCAGGTTTATTTTATTTTTCTTGATGACAGAAAAACATTACACTATGTCCGATCTCAGAAGTGAAAACTAATTGCTTTTGTAAAAATGTGTATAGTTAGTGAAAATGGTGAGAATTGGAGCATGGGTCAGAGGCAATTGGTGTGCCTTGGTAGGGTGCTACTTAAGAGAAGTAAGGTGTTGGTGCTTGATGAAGCTACTGCATCGGTTGATACTGCCACAGATAATTTGATTCAGCAAACTCTTCGGCAACACTTCTCTGACTGTACAGTCATTACAATTGCACACAGAATAACTTCTGTTCTTGACAGTGATATGGTTCTGCTTCTCAATCAAGGTCAATAAAGATGCCTCTTATGCTTCTGAACTCATATTGTTTTTTTTTTTGGTTCCTTGGTTTGCCATTTTTATTATTATTATTTAATTTAATTGGATACTGATGCAGGACTCATTGAGGAGTTTGACTCTCCAACAAGATTGCTAGAGGACAAGTCGTCATCTTTTGCTAAGCTTGTTGCTGAATATACCATGAGATCCAAGTCCACTTACCAATAAATTAGCTTATCACTGATTCTGCTTACTGAAACAAAGATAACACAGATTTTAGATGATGACGAAATTGTGGGAAATCTGTCAATGAAAATCTTATTAGGAGGTTAGTATGAAATGGTGATAATTCAGTCGAATAAGGTCAACACCTCTTTTTTTTGAGTAGCAGATGTTAGTAGTTGTATGATGTGTTTGTATATGTTAGTTAGGATATTGGGAACAAAATATGTATGGAGAGCCAAAGTCTGTTCAAATGAATGAAAGAGCCTGGTTTGTTTACTGTTACACTGGTTTGTTTGGTGTAGTGATAATATTATGTAATTTGGCTGGATTGTTGTGGAATATGTTCATGTGAATGATGTTAAATTTAATAAATTTGATCGGGTATGTCCTTTATTCTTGAGTATCAAGAAAATTATGTTTCTTATTCTTTTTAAGGTTGCTGGTTTAAGTTTTCAGGGTAGAAATATTGCATCAAGAGCATGGCCTTCATTAAACTATTCAATATTCATATTTTTTGTTGTTGGATATATTAAACTATTCAGATTTGATTTAGTAGTACAAGATATCAAATATCCAGTAATTATATAAAAAAATTAATTAAGTTTTCATCTTATTTTGTGTAATGAAAAAATTGTGTGAGAAAATTATGATCTTGTATTAGTTCAATGCATGTATTTGTTTCTCACTTTCTTGATTAAGTGAGAAAGGGAGACTCTTTGGGTTCGGTGCCTCTGCCAGCCGACTGAAGCAAACGAAGCGCACCTTATCCGACAGTGAAGGTGTTTCTGCAGGTAAACATAATGCATTTGATATTGATAATTTTCATTCCTTTGTTCATTTAAATGAAGTACAAAAAATAAATGTACTTCCTAATGTTTTTGTAGATGAGTGAAGAAGATGAGAGCGTTGGTGCAAGAGCAAGCGGTTGAGTTGAGAGAGACACTACGGTGGTCGATGAATCAAAGAACAGGAGATGATGAGGCGGATTGAGCTTCAACTCTTGTCCCTAATGAACAACAAGGGTAAGGGGCTGGCTCCTAGTGATGATGATGACTGATGATGATGATGATGATGATGTTTAGACTATTTTTTAGTAGATATTCGTCGCAACAATATTATTTATATTTTGTTTCCTCTATGTAAACTCTTTCAGATGGTTATTATTTTTATGATATACATGTTTTTTTTTTAATGTTTTTTTAAGGCATTTTTTTATTTTTTTTAAAAAATTTCTAAACAAAATAATTAAAAAATAAAAATTTACGATGGAATAAAAAATTTAAATAAAAAACTATGTTTTTTAAAAAATGCAAATTTGCGACAGAAATTGATTTCCGTTGCAAATTTTAAATGAGCGGAAAAAATTAAATTTCCGTCGCACATTTGCGACTTGACGACCATTTCCATCACGAGTTTCCGTCGCAAAACCCGGCGGTCTTGCGACAGAAATTGATTTCGTCGCAAATTTGTGACGGAGTTTTCATTTTCTGTCGCAATTTTGAGGAGGATTTTTGCGATGAACAAAATCCGTCGCAAACTCATTTTGAGACGGAAAATGCCCGTTTTACAACGGATAAATTCTATCGCAAAACACGGTTTTTGTAGTGTAATATGAAATTTTGTGATATTCTTTTAGATATATTGCCCTCAAGTTGGCACATGGAGAATATGGTACCCAACATCGAGTGACTTTTGTGAAGATATCAGCGACTTGATGCTTCGTCCAAATCTCTAATGGAGAGATATCCTAATATTGGACTCATTCATGAACAAAATAGTAATCCATTTAAACATGCTTAGTCCTCTCATGAAAAATCAGTTCCTTGGCAATATAAATGGCAGCTTGATTATCACAATATAATTGAGTTGAACACTGTTGAATTGCCCCAAGGTCATGAAGGAGTCATCACAACCAAACAACTTCTTTAATCACACTAGCCATTGCTCAATATATAGCTTCAGCTGAAGAAAGGGAAACCACATGTTGTCTTTTGCTACACCATGAGATGGGAGACCCACTTAAGCTGATGAAATAACTAGTGCAAGAACACCAAGTCTCATGACAGTGTCCCCAATCTGCATCATAATATGCTTTCAAATCGAGAAAGCCTGTACATGCAAGAAAAGGACACATTCCGCTGCACACACACGTGGGGGACATAGGGATCACTATTAGCCATCTAGCTTAACCGCAAGCGCATGGATCATCACAAGTAGTATAATAATATCGTTCCTACAAGGACTAAGACAAAAACGAATTAATTATCTAAATCAAGTTCTAAATTAGGTTGAGCGAGAATGTTGTAAGATTTAATTTGTTTAAGGAAAAGTATATTTGAGAATTTTAAAGTTAAGATTTTTTTTTAGCTAAGATCGGAAGAACCTAGGATTATTATCCTCCCATATATTTCAATGGTACTTAATTAGATTCCCTTTTCTTATTTAAATCCTAAAATCATTTATGCTAACCAAGGACACTAATATACCTACGAGTGCTTTCTCAAGTCTCCAAATAGGTGTTCAATTCAATTAATATATTCATCTCGTAATAAATTAATTAAATCCTAATTTCTAAATCAAATCCCTTTATTTGTCTATGTGAGGTTGGCAAGTATATCTCTATTTAGACAACGGAACTATACTTTCATCTTGCAAATTTCAAGTTTTCACATGATTAAACTCAAGTTCTATACTCAATTTAGCCATCTCAAGAATCAATCAAATAAACTAATCAATCTTATTGGTGGCCAATCAACAAGAAGCATTAAGAATAGAGTAAAATCAACATAAAAGACTTTAATCATAAATAAAAGAAAAGGGAAATAAGTACTTAATCAATGCAAGGGTTCAAAAATTGATGTTATGAGATGTGCCTGAGCTTTTCAGCATCTCGTCTGACACAGTTTGGATATTAGGGAGACCATGCTGTGATACCATGTAAAATATTGAAAAGTGAATGAATTGCACATTTTTCATTGATTGATTAGAGGCATATATAAAATACTAGTACATGTGCACCCTAATTGAGAATATCATAACAACCATATCTCCATACTAATATTTACAATATTAGTTAATAAAAAAACACAATATTATAATATAAAATCCCATGATATTTTTTGACATATATTGCCTTTAGATTCCAACTAGAAATTTAGGGGCGGCACTTTGTACCCAAGGACTTTGTTTTGTTCTTTGGGTGCTTTCACATTTAATCTTATCATGTGTTTACTGGATTACTTCCATTCGTATAGAAATGGTTGGTGGGATGAAAAGTTCATGACCCTTTTGGGTTTGGCCCTTAAAACAGTTTCTGGGGTGTCATTTGCACTTACTTTACAATATACAGCTCCATTCATACATTTATTTCGAATAGTAAAAAATCACTTAAAATAATTGAAATTAAACCATTAGTAAACTTGTTGAAAACCATCAAGAATTTATGAGTAAGAGTCTATAAAATGGAAATTCGTTTTTGAAGCTAGGGGCAAAAATGTTAAGGTTATTTAAGTAATTTTACAATTTTATTTAATGTCTAACAAGAAAATTTCCAATCGGCAATTAAGTGAATTTGTGGTCCTAAATCACACATAAGTGTGAGAGTAACTGATAAAATTTTATGAGTTGTGTTTAAAAAAAAAAAAAAATTGAGTTAAAAATTTTAATAAAGAGAAGATGTATGATAAAATAATGAGAAAAAATGATTAAAAACTTTTAATCTCATTTCTCTAATTTTTTAAACTTCAACTCAAATTTGTTTTTTCTGTCCTCATGTTCCCTCCCCTACCCAAAACCAAACAAGCCCTAAGGAGCTATTTGGTATGAGGGATTTGGAAGGGAATGGAGGAGGAAATTTTTTTATGAATTGGTTTTAAAAAAAATTAAAGAAAAGATGTTGAAAGTTTTTAATTAATTTTTTTACTCTTTTATTTAACATCTTATCTTCATTAAAATTTTATAATGGCACTTCTCCATTGTTTTAAAAATCCAACTCAAAAAAATTTCTTTCCCTCCATTTCCCTTCATCTGAACTCTCTTATAGAAGATATCGGGGTACAAACCCATCTCCAGCCCCAACTCCATTCCCCACCCACTCATTGCTCTCTCTCTCTCTCTCTCTCTCTCTCTATATATATATATATATATATATATATATATAACCTGATTTTCGATTTACTAAAACTCCTTGTGTAATGTATATATTTGGTATAATTCCCAAAACCCTAATTTTTGGGATATATTGTAATATAAAAATATTTGACATGGGATTGATATTTCATTGACTATATTTGACAATAATTTCATCCAAAAAGGAAATAAAAGGTCATGTGGATTTTCTTTAATAAATATGTTTCTTGGCCATAATGCCAACAAAGATCTCCTTTTGTTTAACTTGGTACCATGTGTCATATTTGGCCAAGAAGTAGGAATTGTTCTTGACCATGTGATTCTATTACATTCGTTAATGAAGAGCAAATGAATAGGCTTCTTATTTATGCCAATTCGTCCAAAAAGAAAGAAGGGAGAATATGATATTTGTCATATTGGAATTTGGTCAATAAATGGCTACATTTAGTTGTCAAATTGGTTATGTACCATGGGATAATAAAAGACAACTTGGGAGCTCTTTTGATAATGCCATTTTCATCCAAGAGGTAGGATAAGGAGAAGAGAATAATAAATTCCACAAGAGCATGTGCCATGAGGTCAAGAGGTGTAATCTTCAAGCTTCTTGCCTAAACCCTTGGATTTTTTCCAAATGTGCAAAGGGGGAAGACTATGGAATCAAGATATTTTGATACATAATAAAGTGTCTTCATGAAGCTACATACATACTTCATATTCGTCCAACAAGAGAGGAGTAGGAGGCCATATGGATTTTTATATTTATGACATGCCAAAGGTTAAAAATCCAAGTCATAATTTTTTCTTACATCACATGTTACCACTTGTCATGCTAGGGAGATAGGTTGACTTGGTAATAAGGGACATGTGTATATGCAATTAAGGCAATAAGGATTAGTCATAGGCTTCTTTCATACGCCTCAAATTCGTCCCAAGCACGAAACAAGAGAAAAGACATAGAAAATACATGAGATGATATGAAATATCCACAAGTCAAATGGTCAAATGAAGGGTCAAAGAAGAGTAATTGACACCACTCATTTAGGGCCATTTTTCGGCCAACCAAGCAAGGGAAGGAAAGATGATGAATTTAATGAGATTGACTCATGAATGGAGTATTCCATAAGCCTTCCTAACCATCCAAAGCAAGGCCATAGAAAGAAGAGGTGTGAACACCAACCAAAAATAGTCAAAAAGTGTCAAACATCAAGCCTCTTATTCTATGATATTTGTTAGAACCGACTGACACTCAAGAGGGGTGAATTGGGTGTATAATTGAAACTCAGGAACTTTGAAAAACTTTTCTCATCTTTGGAAAAGCAATACGCATGAAAGAATAAATTATAAATTCATAGTCTGTTATTTAAAAACGTATGTGCTAGAAATATAGAAGGGAAGAGAATATGCAACTGAGATTTATCTTGGTTCGTTCCAATCCATGATGACCTATGTCCAGTCCCCTGTGCTCCTCCCGAGATTTCAATCCACTATCTTCCTCAAGTTTAAATTGGGTACTTGAAAACCATTACAATCTCACAAGTTTATCCGGGCACTTGTGTAGCCTTTCACAAATTTCTCACCGAAATACTCCCCCTTACACAATGTAAGGATACAATCTGTTTCCCACTCAAGATTATCCAATCTTGAGTAACTCTCAGATAAAATGATCACATTGAAGGTATACTTCTCTCTAAATGAAGTAGATGATGATAAACATTGAAGTAGTAGATGATGATAAACATTGAAGTACAAGATGGGAGTATGATTACAAAGCTTCGTAAACTTAGAGTATCACATTGTAGGCATAGGCTCTCTCGTATTTGTTTTCGTTTCGTTAGTTTCTATGTCATAAATGCTTCTTTATTTATAAGCAACTGTCATTTTTCTGTTGTGAGCATTCATCTCGTTGGAGAGAAATAAATGTTGATACATTTTAACTATTTTTAGTTGATGATGAACATTTAACCATTGAGCACAATCTTCTTAATTTAGAATAAGACTGTTGTGAAGCTTCAAGTTATCCATTATGAGATTTCAAACTTTCTATTAGACACAAACTAGAGTCGTTGGAAGATTTGAGAATATGTCGCTTTCATATCGCTGTCGAAAATCTTCATATGACATGCCTTTGGTTTGTAGTTGACTAAGGAAGAATCGCTATCGCTTTCGTCAGAATAGGCGTCTGAGGCCATGATCATTTAACCTACTCTAAATTGCATTATGTGTGCGTGCTCTGTTTTCGCAACGCATTTAATGTTCGACACGTTCTTCGCTTTATGCAGATTTGCACGTAATCCTTTCACTAATCATTTGAAACTCACTAATAAATATGTTTAAAGCATTGAGAACAATAATACGTAATAATCAGATTTTATGAAATAATACCCAAATATTTTGAATTTATGAAGGCGAAGAAGACGAAGTATTGAAGGAACTGGAAAACCTTTACTTGAGTATAAATTCCTTGTACTCAAGTATTAAATAATGTGTAATAATCAGATTGTGTGAAATAATATCAAAAATTGACATTTTGGAAATTCGTGGTACCAAACTTTCATTTTTATGTTTTGACTTATGTTAGACCATTTAAGAACCCTAATGTCACGGCCTTGGACTTGATCTCCCAAATACCGTGCCGGCTCCACCTCCTCAATGAACAACTAAGATTGATTATATCCTACGGTGGAGAATAGCTCTCCAGAACCTTCCGTAGAAATATCTAGATATTTACACACCTACAAGAGTTTTCTAGAATTCTCCACACAATTCTACAAATATGTACACATGTCTACCATATTCAAGAAGATTCTAGACTCTACCATTTGACAAGTCTAAACCTCCCTTTAATGTAGAGTGTCTTAGCATGCAAAATATCCAGCGTTCCATATTGTGCGTGACACTCTCCCCCACCTAATCCGGTGACGCCCTCGTCACCGCACCGCCAGATTACCCCCGTACGGGCCTCCATACTTGTGAACAAGACCTAGAAACATCTTCGTTTGTTGGGAGGAAACTTCACGATCACCTTGTCCCCTACTTGATATTCAGGAACTCGCCTCTCCCCGGCTGCAACCTTCTTCCTCATCGTGGCTGACTTGCCCAGGAAGGACCTTGTGACCTCAACCCTTCGGCAATGTATCACCCACTACATTAGCCGTGCCAACCCCATACTCCATCCCGCGGTCCACTTCGCCTAGGCGGCAACCTTTCTTGGAGTCTTGATGGCATGAGGTTTCCAGTCCTCTTCAAGACAGGGGGAAGATTCCCACGATCCTCCACATCAGGATCCACCACCTTCAAAGCCGCAAGGTAGGTGACTTCCCCGCTCCCAGGCCCCTTCGCCACTTGCATGGTTGACAAGCGAACACCCCGATCATCACTTGTCGTAGAAACCGTGCAACCAATCCCCTTTTCAAGGATGCACAACGAGTCTTCACCGGCATAAGGACTACGTTTTCCTTGCGCAAAAGTCCAGTCCCAATACCACATTGAAGTCGTCCATAGGGTCAGCGACAAATCTACGGTCCCCTTCCACGTCCCGATGCATAGCTACTACCGCACGAGCTACGGTGTTGAGAGGTTTGCAGCCAGTAATGAGACTTCCACCATCCTCCTCGGGCTTGAACCACGGTGAGACCAACCCGCAGCCTCTTCGGGAGTAATAAAGTTGTGGGTAGCCCGGTGTCCACCATCACCTTCATTGGCTTCCCATTCGCTCCACATCAACAAACATGAGGCCTTTATTCCTCGAAACAGGGTTCCTCATGTTTGGCCTTCAAGGCATTCAGCACCCCGAGAGATCCCATCCGCATACTCGGCTCCTCCTCGTCAGTCCATCTTTCCCCTCAACGATGGGTGACAAGCTACCAAGCTTCGGACACTTGCTCATGTAATGCGGCCATTTGCACACGTAGCAGACTTATTGTCTTCTTCTTCTCTTGATTTGTTCCCATAGAAGGATTTGCCATTTCATCCCTTAGTGAACTCCTTCCCCTTTTCTCCCCACCGTTCCCATGATTGGGTTCGGGAGACTTCGATCCGAAGACTCACCTTTCTCCCCTTCCGATAATCGGTGAGACTCTCCGCAATGGCAATGACTTTGTCCACATCCTGTCACACCACGCCGTTGGAGTTCATGTTTGGCCCAATCAAGACTATCCACGAAGTAGAACAACGTCTCCTCGCTGCTAAGATTGGGAATTTGCAATGTGAGGGCAGTAAAGTCCCTTACATAATCCGAAATCGAGGTCTTGTGCTTAAGTTCCCTCAACTTCTTTCTAGCCACATAGACCACGTTCTCGGGATAGAATTGCTTCTTTAACTCTTTCTTAAAATCTTCCCATGTTGTAATAGTGCAAAGGCCTCTCTCTATGTCTCGCATGCTTCCTACGCCACCACAACATAGCATTATCGGTAAGGAATAAGGAAGCAGTGCAGTACCTTGGTTGTGTCATCGGCCAAGTTCGGAGCTCTCAAGATATCTCTCCATTTGCCATAAGAAGTTCTCAACCTCTTTGGCATCACGAACGCCTTGAAATTCCTTCGGCTTAGGGAGATCCAACCTCACCTCCCTTATTCCACCGGTACCACCCACCAACGGAGTCTTAGTTTGTCTCTCCAAAGAACTTTTTAGAGAGTTGAGTTGCCCCGCATCGCGGTAATGGCATCCATTACCTTTGCCTCGAGTCGCCTCGTGAACTCGGCTCGTTCCTCCTCTACATTGAGGTGCGAATCAACATCCGACCTCAAGTTGCCTAATTGGCCTAGGGTGTGGGTTTCAAGTGTTTCAAAGTCACTCTCCACCTTGTCCACCCTAGTAACCACCCCATGTAAGGCTTCCTCCAAAGCCTCCACCTTTGTCATCAAGGTGACAACATCTGCTGGCAGCAGGACTTACTTGATCCTCGAGTCTTCTTAGCCTCGTGAGCAAGTTGGGTCTCTACCCCTTTCTTCTCCAGCCACAACAACTTCCTCGGTTGTTCCGACATTCTTGCCTACAAACCACGTTCACAGACTTCGAACCTAAATGCTCGAACCTAGCTCTGATACCACTTTGTCACGGCCTTGGACTTGATCTCCCAAATACCGTGCCGGCCTTAGCTTGATCACCCCTCTCGATCTTTGCTAAGTCAGCCGAAACCTCACAAGTAGGCAAAGAACACAAAGACTAAGAGAACTCTTAGAGAGAGAAAGAGAACTTAGAGAGAGAAGCTCTTGAACAACAAATGCTTGAAGACTCTTGGATGGTTACAAATGATGGAGGCACCTCTATTTATAGCCTTCCACCTCCTCAATGAACAACTAAGATTGATTATATCCTACGGTGGAGAATAGCTCTCCAGAACCTTCCCTAGAAATATCTAGATATTTACACACCTACAAGAGTTCTCTAGAATTCTCCACACAATTCTACAAATATGTACACATGTCTACCATATTCAAGAAGATTCTAGACTCTACCATTTGACAAGTCTAAACCTCCCTTTAATGTAGAATGTTTTAGCACGCAAAATATCCAGCGTTCCATATTGTGCGTGACACCAAGCATACATACATATTTCGGTCAAGTCAAGAATAGAGTAGAAAGTTCAAGAAACACATGTCATATTGATCACATGTGAAACCAAAAAAAAAAAACATAGAGAGAGAGAGAGAGTGAAGGGGCATTTCGGTCAAGACATCAAGGGGGACCCTTAGGTTTGTTTCCAACCAATTATAAATCACTCTACACTCCCTTTTTCAAGCTAAAAGTCGGCCAACACAAGAAATACCCAAGGAAAAGGTGCTAACGAAATACAAGGAAAGAAGAAGGAAGGAAAAAAGCTAAGGGTCCAAGGTGAGTTGCATGCTCTAACTTCCATCTCTTCTTCTCCTTTTCTTATGTAAACTTCAAGTCTTGAAAGGCTATTTTGCATGGTATTTTCAAGAGAAGGCTGAAAACCTTAGGTGGTTTAGGGAGGAAGAAGTTTGTAAGAAGTTTAAGAACAAGCCAAGTAAGTAGAATCTCTAATCTTCTTGTACTTATTTTTGATGTTGTTGGACATGGAATCAATTCCTACATGCTTTCTTGAAAAATTGGAAGCTTTAAACACTAAGGGGGGTGCTGCCCAAATTTCTAAAAATGGTTTAAAACATGCTAAAAGCCTAAATGACAAGCTAAAAGACAACCTAGGGCTAAAATCATGGTATTTATAAAGTGAACTTGGAAAATCACTTGTGTCATTTTCATGCTTCACTTTCGACCAGAACATGGCATGAGCAAGTAATGGGATTTTATCCATTTTAATCTTTCTAGTGTGTTTAAAATGAAAAGTTGTGTGAGATAAAGGTTGGATAATGATTTTTGAAGCATTGGGATTAAATTGTGTAAAATCCTAAAACTACCAGTGTTAAATTCTTGTGAGGCAGTTAGTTTGTAACATGTTTTTGGATATGTAAATGGTATCCAATGTCTATGAAATTTTTCAAAGTAAAATCTAACATAATGAGCTTTAATTTGATAGGTCATACGCCTATTTTAGATTTGTGTACGTGGAGTTATGATTTTTTTTTTAAACCCTTGAAACTAGAAGGTCAATCTGGACAGTGGTACTGTTTGATAAAAACTGGACCAATATGCATATGCCTGGTTGTATATGATATCTTTATTTGAAAATAGACTTATCAAGGGTTACATATCTTTTGGAATCACCTCAATCGGACACTTGTACAATTAGTTATGAATTTTCAAAGTTTGTTGAAAATTTTAATAGCTTTAAGTCAAGGTTCGAAAATGAGAAAAACAATGGTCAATGGTAAATAACCTATCATTTAAAAGTTGTAATGAGCTTTAAACGATAATGTGGACCCTTTTATCATGTTTGAATATAAATTGATAACTAATCGTAATACTTTAGAAATATGAAGAATTTGCATAAGTGATTATCATGATCCACAATTGTATAATTATAGGAATTGGCAATTGCCCGGAGCCATCAAAGAGCCTAGAAATTTGTTGTCAGCTTGTTAAGCAACTAGGTAGTAACTCTAATCTCACATACTCTGTATGTCTGCATGTGCCTGTTTGAACCATAACTGTGATTCATGTTTTGACCACACGTGAGGTTGTAGGGCCTTAGTAGACCAGGGGTCCTTGGATCGCTAAGCCTGGTATGCATTAAGTTGTTATGGGTTGTTACCCAGTTGTTTTCCTAGCGTTGTGGATCCAGGACTTGTTGTGTCCTACATTAGCAGTCAACGATGCATGTAACTTTGTAGTTGCATTACGTTGTTGCATGTGATTTATGTGAATTGATTGTTGAATGCTATATTGTTTGCTTCTATGATTGTAGTTGATTATTATATGTTGTATATACATTGTATATGAGATTAATTAATTATTACTTTGAGATTCAATTTGAATATCAGACCTTTCTAAAAGTTCAAGAGGAGGGTAAAGTAGTGATCATGGCTTGAGGTCATCAAGGCTATGGACACTCACCATTGATGACTGCTGGTGGTTTGGTGGCTTTGGATTAGTTATCTATTATTTTAGTTTTATTGTTTTGATTAGATTGGATGGAAGTTGTAAACAGTATTAGCCTTACTTTTTGGATGACTATATTATTAACCTTGAGAGGTTGCACCGATGTATAACCACGATATGTTTGTTATTGTCAATATTCTACACAAACTATTTTACACGCTTTATTGCGCTATATGCTTTGATGTATGGTGTATTATTAGCGATGAGTGTGTGTGTGTGTGATACTCTTCCGATCCTTAATATAAGACATATTTACCGAATTTGATTAGATTAAGGAAATTTGTTAAGTTAGTTAATATGATATGTATTTTCAAAAATATCATAGTTACCTTCCTTAATTCCTTCATTCTCTCTCCTCATTGATTATTGTTGAAGGTCTATAAATTGGGGTAAATTAGGAAAATATTGACAAATATGAAAACTTTGTCTTTTATTTAGGACTAAGATCAACTTTCCAAATATATTTTATATTAAAGACCAGAGGGAGTATTAATTAGTTTATAATATGAAAAGAAATAAATTTACTTATTTAAATGTTGCCAACATCAAAATTTAAAATGTATTGGTCGAGGTCTTGTAACCTAATAAAACAAAGCTTCTCTTATGTATTTTTTTAAGTGTGAAGTTGAGTTTAAAATGAGAAAAATATAAGTCTTATTTTTTTTGTTTTCTTTTTATGTTTTATGTTTTTATAAAAAAAAATTTGAAAACAAGTTTTGAAAAGGAAAAAAATATCGGTTTGGATAATTTCTCTAAAAGATGTATTTAAAAAAACATAAAAACTTGTTTGGAACAGTTGTTCTTAAAACTACAGTGAAGAATTGGGCGAAGGTGAGAGACAGAGTGAAGAGTGCAACGACTACAAACAGAGAGTTGGAGGATTGATAGATGACGTAGATTAGACTGAGAAACAAAGTTAAGAGTGTAGACACTAGCGAAAAGGAGAATTAGGGGAAAAAAAACATCACAAGGAAAAAATATAGAAAACAATAAGGGAAAAAGACAGAAAAGAACTTTAAAAATAAGAAAAGACAAAAAAGTAATTTCGAAAGTTAAAGTTTTACCCCTTATTTATCCTTTTTCAAATCAAAAGAAAACAACACAAATGCCCTCACATATTTTTTTTTTTTTTAAAAATAGTAACCCCACTCCCACCGATCATCGGCGGCAGTCAATGACATATCCATGATAATGCTGAAGCCCAAGTGATCGGCCGATTGCCGACACCGGAGCTTCACGAGGATAAACATTGACAAAGTAACAAGATTTGTTAGAAAATTCACAACATTTCAATACAATAGATTTTAATAATTGTTGTTGACTGATTAACAATACATATCATTACTCCGACTGAAACATACAAAGTCTTATTTTGGAAGATCCAAGAAATTCCAGGGCTTGGATCAAACTTTGTATAGAATATATGTATGTTCCTTTTTTTTTCTTTTTCTTTTTTCTGCATGTTAATACTTATTTAATAATATTCCAAATGTTAAATTAGTTGGTTTTGGTTGCAAAATTCAAAAAGTCTAGGCTAGGGAAATTTTGAGGTAGAACTAGCACAAATTAATTTCAAATACATTACAAATAGAATTCAACCTCTTATTTCATTTCGTTTCTTTGTATTTTCTTCAATAGTTTATTCATTTATTTTGGTGTTGATGTGCACGATACATAATTAATGATGCAGAACATTTTTAGTTCATCTATTGGCTTAGCTCATCCAAAATAAGTATCTTAACAATTTTAAAATTTCAATGATGCCCTACTCGAATTTTTTTTAATCTTAACATTTTTTATTTAACCCATCCATAATACATATAAAATGATAGTAATCAAATGCCAATCCTCAAGCTTTATTTGTAAAGTAAATAAATTAGTGAAAAAAGAAACAAAAAGTATGAAACTCCAATATTTTTTTATTATCTTAAAACAAAGGTAAATAATGTTGAAGTAAAATACCAAATTGATGCTTCAATATCTTTTTTTTAAAAAAAATTGATGTATGAAACCACTACAAAGTAAAGGAGCATAATAACCCTCTTGATAGAACAAGAAATTAATTATTGCTCCTTCATGTTAAAAAACTCGTATATATTAACACATAGATTTTATCCATTCATAAATGAAGCCTGAGCTGCAACTAAGTCTATAGGGAAGTTATGAGCATTACATTCATGCATAATTTCTATAACAAGGTTTCCTCGGTTAATAATATCATCCCAGGTATTAATTACACGACCTTAACTATCAACTACTGATTAGTTGAAATTGAAACCTGTAATACCCTAAAAATTCGTATCAAAATATACCTATTGAAAATAGGTGATATAAGGTTTCAAATGTAAGTTATAATTATCTTATTTTCTAAGGAAAATACTATGGGAATTAAAGAAAATGAAGGGCCAAAATGGCTTAAAAATGCATTTTTAGGGTCATAAAATGCCCTGAAAATATTATGATAAATCCTAAATGGTAATAAAATATTTGTTAAAAATTAGAGAGTATGTTGTCTCTAATTTAGGGAATTTTTGGGATTATTTTCCCTGGAAAATAATGAGGGAAAAATCAAAAAGTAGTGTGGGCCATAATTGACCCCATAATTTTTAATATTTTATGTGAGGCATAAAATACCAATATAAGTCCAATAGTTGTGAGAAAATAATTAATCCTAATTAAGAAAATTGTTAACAATTGGTAAGGGATTAATTAAGTAATTTTTGGTTAATTGTTAAGCTTGGATTAAGGGAAAATCCAAGGATAATTATGTAAAACCCTATAATTAGTGGTTTATGGCTAAAAATAGCATAAAATATATTTTCTAATTAATTGGAAAATATTAAGAAAAATATATGAGATTAAGTAATTTTAAGCCTAAAAACATGTATGGACCAATAGGAAAATTTTGTAAAAATTATATAAAATTATTTTATATAATATTAATTAATTAAATAAAAAAAAGAGGACAAGAGCTGGCCGAATATGTGGTCCAAGAGGAGAGAAGGATTTTGCAAAAAGAATATCTAGATATTATGTGTGAAATATTAATATAAAATTGTGATATTTGTTTGAAAAGTAAATGGGATAAATGACCACCGATAGAAATTAAATCCTATCTAGAAAACCATGAACAAGGTTTCTAAAGTCAGGGCATATTGTAGACAAGTGAATTTTTATCTCTGAGTAGACTGTCTCCGAAGTCATTTCAGTAACCAAAGCGTTTATCCGAAAATCTTCAATAAATAGGAGAGGCCCGAATGAGATCAAAATTTAGTTAACCCAAGTATTTTGAAAGAGGAAGAAGAGATCTTCAGGGCTATGTTCCGGATTTTGAGATTTTACAAGATTACGCGATTAGGACACCGAACTGGAACTTTATCGGTAGAAGCTCATAAAGAGCACATGGGTGACATCATTGGCATGACATCATGGCCTTGAATGATGATGTAAGGAGGTGGATTGGAGGGCCAAGATTGTGCCAACTCAATGAAGTGCGATCCGACGGTCAAGAATTCGTCTGACAAAGCATGAATAGTAACCGGATTTTTGCCTATAAATAGGCCTTCCTTCCCATTTGAATCTTCACACCAAAAACCCACCAAGCAATTCGAAATTCTTGGAGCAGCAAGGAGGAGGAGGAGTCCGGGGAAATTTGCATCGAAGCTCTAGGTAATTTCTTCTGCACGAGTCTTAAGTTCTAGTTTTCGATTCGGTAGTTATAGTAGAAATGTTGTTTTGATCTTTAATCTTCCAAGTTAGTTTAGATATCATGTTTTAAGGTTGAATATGATATATATTTTGAAAATCATGTTGGAGTAGGAGTTATGTTGAAATTTTGGAAGATTAGAGTCAAAGTAACGAAGAGCTGGCGAAATTCCGCCGATTAGGGGATCAGGGGTAAAATGGTCATTTATGACTAAAATGTCCGTCATAATGCTTGATCATTAATAAATGCGCTATTATCCTTATAGGATATCTGTGATCACGTACCGCTGTCAAAAATACCGTATTCCGTCAGAAATACCGTATACCGTCAACGAAGGTACGTTCGCGTACTGTAACACTAACTCTGATGGATATAGTATGCATGTATGATATGTGTGTATGGTATGATGTGAGTATGGTATGTGTATATGTGGTGTGTTGTTGGAATGCGTCTTATGTTAGAGAATAATCGTATGCATGCCGGGAGCGATATATTCGTAAGGCTGGGAGCGATACAACTGTAATGCTGGGAGCGATACATCTGTAAATGCTGGGAGCGATACGTTTGCATGCTGAGAGCGATACATGTGCATTGGTTGGGTGTGATTTATATGTTGTGTTAATGTTGTTTCGTAACCCATATGTGTGTATGTAAACATGAGGTTAACAGCATTCGAGATCCGTGCGGATCTCGGCTCTTAACTTAGCGTCGGGGTCGGAAGGACCAAGGACCGAGGAGAGAGGAGACAAAGCAAGTTCAAGGATCCGTACCAAGACTTTCCGTTGTTGTCCTTTACTTTTGAAAACTCTCGGTTATTGAATCGCTTCTGTAATTAGCCAGTGGGCACTTTGAATATATATATCAATTATACTCTTGCTCCGATGCTCTACTCTGATGAAAAAATTTTATATTGCTTTTAAAAAACGGGATGTTACAAAACCATTTAAATTGAAAGCTATAATATGGATACCTAACGTGGAAAACCATATACCTATTACAAGCCAAGCAACCAGGAATTTATTGAAATAAGGAATTATAAGGGCTCAGGCGTTTTCAATATCTAGTGCATCCAGTTATTAACCATTGCCCTTAATTCATTACATAGTTACACTAGAAACCAGTTTGGGAAGCTATTTTGATCTAGACGGTTTATATTTAATTTTTTTATTTTATTTTTTAAAAAATAATTATTTTAATGTATAGATAATTTAAAATAAAGATAATATCTTAAGTAAAATAAAAAAATGAATTTTTCATTTAAAAATTATGATTTAAACAAAATAAAATATAAATGGTTCAAATCTAATTTAAAGAGTAGTCCAGTCGAGATGAGAAGAGCTTGATAGTACAATTGGTTTCGTTACACTACACACAAGATCTTTGAGTTTCCCTCTCTTCTTCCAAGAAGCGTAAACAAAGACACACCCCGATGATGGAAATAAGATTGTCAAACTCATGAGTTTAAATAAACTCGTAACAAAAATGTAAACTCGGATGATAAACTCGTAAAGTTTACGTTTATTAATAAATAGGGGCTATAAGTATAAAATAAAATATAAAAATGCAACAATTTAATTTAAATATATTTTAAATATAAATAACTGAAATTAAATCCATCAACATTTATAATTAATCAAATCCAATAAATAAATTTCTATAAATTTTATATATAATAAAACCAATGAACATGATCAAAATGAATAAAATAATACGAGTTTAAAAGCAAGTTGACATAATTTTGTAGGAATCGGATATTGTCATTACCAAGTTACTACCACTTTTTTACCGTTAGATCAGAAGTGAAAAAGTGGTAGTGACTTGGTAGTGACATAAAATTGGTAATGATAATATCCTATCCCAATTTGGTAAGGTAAAAACGTAAAAACAATAAATTCATCAGATAAACTTATAGTTTAACCGAGTTTAAAGTTTAGTACGAAGTTAAAGTACAAACCGACTCAACTTTGCAAGTTAAAAAAATAAAACCTGTAAACAAGAGTCTCGTGAGTTTTACCTCATACTCGCCTTCACCACATTCACCAATTGCTCTGTTCCTCAGTTGATTGCTATTGTCCATTGCAACAAAGATCGGTCTCTTCCCAATTTCTTTCACTTCCTAGGCCCTTTTCTATCCCCTTGGTTAGAGCTTTATCTGATTCGACTCGGACGAAGTTCAAAATTCCTCAAACCCCCTTAAGCCAATTTCTGGACTCTTTCCCAAAAATCTCCTCTTATGCCACTTTAACCGCTGTATCGGCATTGTTCTTCGATGGTTGTGTTAATTGGGTCTGGTCACAAGCCGTTCTACAAATTTGTCGATTCTTTGAATCATCTTGCTCTATTAAATTGTTGCAACTGCTTTGACTTAGCTTGTGCGAAGAAGACGAAAAAGACCTTCAATCAAAAGTGACAACGACAGACGACGGTAAATGATGACGTGCCGCCATGAACTGGATATAAGGTAGTGAAGCTACTTATGCTTTTCCTTCTTACGTAAAATCTATGTGGTTTGTTTACTCACAAAACTCGACGCTGCCACGAGTCTTCTCTTAAAACCCATTTTCTTGCATGTCTGCTTCTGTCCGCCTAGTTTTGTTAGTAGCGTTCCTCATTTCATGGGTGTGGAATAAAATTACTGCGGGTGCTAGAGATGGTTCCAAAGAGAAGTTCAGGGGTACTCTTTACCTGAGGACTCTGTTTTGTTCTACAGGTGCTTCTTCTGCGTTTAACCTTGTCATGTGTTTGCGTCATGCTTCTATTGCTATAGAAATGGCTGCTCTAATGAAAAGTTCGTGACACTTTTGGATTTGGCGCTTAAAACAGCTGCTTGGTATGTCGTTTGTGCTTACTTGCGGAAAGGATTTTTCAATTCAGGTGAAAGGAAATTTCCGGTCTTCTTCAGAGCTTGGTGTGCTTTCTACCTCCTTATTTCTAGTTATTGATTCTTCATGTTAAACACGTTTTGCTACCACTTCAATACTTAATTTCTGATGGTGTCTCCTCCTTTGTGGCTATATCCTTTTGTTACGTGGCTTTAGACTGATTTGGTGTATACACTTGTGTATGTTGATGATCTTTTTATTACACGTAGCAGTAAGCAAAGAATAAAGGAGGTAAAACAATTTCTTTATGACAGTTTCTGAATTAAGGATCTATGAGAAATGAAGTATTTTCTTGGCATTGAATTAGCTAGATACATGGTTGAGTGCTTGTAGGCCATTAGATGTGTCAATGGCACAAAATGAGGAGGGTAGACAAAGAGGAAGATTTGTTAAAAATCCACATCAGCCTTAGTAGGGAGGTTAATATATTTTTATAGTGACTCGTCCTGACATATGTTTTTTCGTGTATACCTTGAGTCAGCTTATGCAAAATCCTATGAAGGTGCATATGGCTACATCATTGAATGTGGTCAGATACCTTAAAGGGAATCCGGGACGTGGTGTGTTGATGAGCTCTACTAGACATCTCTCATTAGATTGTTTATGTGATTCTGAATGGGTAGCATGCGGGACAAAGACAAGATCGATCACGAGTTACCTTCAGAAGTTAGGAGGTTCTCTTACGGAAGACAAACAAACTTACTACCGTCTCTTGTTCCTTAGCAAAAGTCATAAGCTTGGGTTACCTTCTAACACTTTTATAACTCTTGGTAACATCGTCGAACCTTTATAAATCATAAGTCATAACCCTTTGTAATCCTTGGTAGACCTCTCTTTAAACTCACATATTTCTTGTTAGGGTAAATGTGCAAAAATGGACATGAGCTTTACGCTCAGGAGTGCTTAACACCATATGTTTTTTTTGTACAAAAATACACACGTGGTTACAATTTTGGAGCAAAAGTCACACCCACCGTTAATTTGAAAATGTTGACCGTTAACTTAAAATATTTGACTAATTATTGCTGAGCTGGACGCTGACTGAGGTGGATTTTGAACCCTATCATTCCTTATAAACACAACAAAGGGTTAGCGAGTGTGCGTGGACCGAGGATGAAGGAGAAGAGCACAGACGTCGCCACTCTCACCATTAGAGGCGCCTCTGCTTTCCTCAACTTCCTGGAGCTAGCCACCGTACTTCCTCTTCCGGCCAGTAACTCCCCAAAGGACGTCCAAGCCGCTGCCGCCATCAATTACCACATCAACTGTCAAGAAACAGTTGATGGTGGGTGTAGCCCAAACTTGGGGTGCAATATATAGGGCTATCAGCAAGTGGGTTGCTTGCGCAAACTTGTAACGAAATTCATTCAGTGTTGGCTCAAACTCCAAGTATGAATATGGGGTTTCCCTGATTGAATGAAGAATAAAAAAGGATTGATATTTGATAAGTGCATACAGTTTATTCGTGTACAGGAGTACTTACAGGCGATGTTAGATGGATATAAGAATTATTGGCAAGATTTGCGGGAGATACACAGCTTGCCAAATCAGTTCTGAATTGGAAGAGGCATACTTCTGGCGATGGCAAGCAGCATAGTTGATAGTTGATGATGCCTATAGCTTACCATGGACGCGACAATAATAGAAACTGGGTCCCTTTTTTAATGACAAATAATAGATGATTATTCATAAAATATGGGAGGCGTGGAGAGGGAGAAAGAACTTGGATCCAAAAACTCCTCAACACCCAATATGCCCTGTAGAATTCCTACTATGGTGCTAGCTTATTGGATCTCGAATGGAGTGGAGATGAATTAGAGGTTGCGGCTGTGATTCAAAGGTGAAGATTTTGAGGGTTGCGATTGGTATTCCAAGACAATAGTGAGGGCGGAGATCTCGATTACCTCGACAGCGCCGATGATCAGGATTCTCCATGTTTCTAGCTTGATTTAATCTAATTATGCTCATGTTGGGTATGGTTTTTGTTCAACAAATTTAGCCCTGATTTAAAGCTACCGTAGGTGGAATTTCTTAGATTTACACAACATGTCTTAGATTTTTTTGTTCGAAAGTTTTTTTTTTTTTTTGGAGGCGTCAATGGCAAAACGAAAGTGATGAGGTGAAGAGAGATGAAGGGGGCGAGGTGGGACGTGACGACCTCTGTTTGTTTGATTGTTTCCTTCTCTCTGTTTCATAGTTACGCTCATCGGCACCATTAGTCAAATAACGGTCCTTTATTTTCTCCAATAAGCATTGGTGTGACTTTTGCTCTAAAATTATAACCATATGTGTATTTTTGCTCTAAAAAAAAAAAAATGGTGTTGGGCGCTCCTGAGGGTAAAACACATTGTATTTTTGCACCTTTACCCTTCTTGTTATTCTCACTACTTTTCTTTATCGGCCTCCTTCTTCTCTCCTTTATCATGTTAAGTTCCTAGGAGCTCACCACCACCACCTCATCCACCTCTTCGCCTCCTCTTAAAATGGAGGTTCTAATGCAAATGTTGCCAATCCTTAACCGCCACACAAGGCATCTTGCGTCATATGTCAACAAGTTGAACAGGACGTTGAATCACAGACTTCATTATAATGATATCGAATATGACTTGCAGTCAGACCCCTCATCTCCCTTCTCTAATGATGGGATTGAGGATAAGGATGTAGTGGTGGTAACGATTGAATATCATCGTTATTTTTTCAAAATATTAAAAAGGAAGTTGACAAAAAAAACTTAATAATTCACAGTTTTTAATTAAGAACGTAAATTATTCTTCAATGTCGTCCTCATCTTTCTTTTCTTCCTCATCTTCATCCTCATTCTCATAATCTAACGAGGGAGATGAAGCTAACAAATAAAAATAACTTAATAATTCACAGTTATTAAGTAACAACCGTAAAATATTCTTTTGAAGTTAACCAGTAAAAACCTTAATAAGTCACGATTATTAATTAAAAATCGTAAAGTATTCTTGCAAACATAATTAACCGTTCTAACATAATAAATGTTAATTAAAGTTTTTAAAACCTTTCCTCTTCCCGTGCTGACTATGGGTGCCTCCTCATTATCTAATGATCGCCAGGAGAACACACACCTTTTTGTTACATCCAACACAACTTTTAGCGCATTCAATGATGCTTTTTTTAAATATGTTTATTACATTATTTAAACTCCACATTTTCATTTGTTTTTCCTATGTTTCTTAATCTTTCTCACTACTACAAACAACGTCCTAAATAAGACCCAATTAACGTCCCTTTTCAGAGGGACGTTTAAACGGGGTAGTTAAAAATCAGGACTTGAATCACCAAGAGGGGGGTGAATTGGGGATTCTCAAAATATTTTCGGTTGCTCTGTTTTTGGATACGAAACAGAAGTAAAACAGAGTATAGAGAAGAGAAGCAAGACTCAAGGATTTATACTGGTTCGGTCCAACAACTTGACCTACGTCCAGTCCCCAGACTCTCTGGGATTTCTCACTTACAAGATTGATTACACACTCCTGCACTCAAGAGTAATTCTCTCACTAGAACTTACTCCCCCTTACAAGTTGTAATAAATAACTCAATCTCCAAGTCCCCTTGGCTTGAGATACTTTACAATAAATGATTTACAATCAATAAACTCTCTCAAAGAGTGGATAAGAATAAACACTGAAGTACAAATGTATCAAAAGATACTTTACACAAGAAAACTCAGAGTAGTTGAAACTTGAATGATTTTCGTTTTCTCACAGATTGGTTGTTGAGAAGAATTGAATGCATCTCTATTTATAGGTAGAGATCATTAAATGACCGTTATAAATCCTAATGTGACCGTTGCCAGCATTGGAGGATGATTAGTGAAGGTTTTGGTCTTCTTCTCTCTCTACTCTTTGGTTAATCCAGCTTTGTAGAAATTCAGAGTTGACTTCCTGACTTTTAATCCGTTGGAAGAGCAGTTTCTGAATGTGGAAAGCAAACATTAACTCCTACAAAACGTGTGGAGAATGATTGTCCAAAAGCATGCAAGATTTCTACACTTTGCATTTAATGTTCTGACTTTGCTTTTTGCTTTTGGCTAAATCTCCAATTAATCATGTCTAAATCATCTGAAACTCACTAACAAAATGATTAAACATAGTTAAGAATAGTAATGAGTGATGATATAGAATATTGAGATCAAACACAGACATTTCGCAAATTCGTTTAGCTTGAAATTCAAATTCTGCGATGCAAACTCAAGTTAGTTCTTCCAAACTCGAGTTTTCATCCTTTAGTAAAGGCCTAAACTCGAGTTTCAAAACTTGACTCGAGTTTTCTCATTCCAGAGAAGAGCATCGCGATTTTGCATTTGGACATGTTTTGTGAACAGTGCAAAACGCGAGTCATTAAGTGAATAACTCGAGTTTTGGACTTTTGATGAGAAATCATGTTTTAGTCCAAAATCTCAAAACTGGAGTTTTCAAATCAAAACTGGAGTTTTCAAATGTTCAAAATCAGTGAGCTCTCTTCGCCAAAACTCGAGTTTCCTCGTTTATGAGAAAACATTGAAAGACTTTGTCGAATGGAAGAATGGAGTTTTCACAAAGTCAGAGTCGAGCATTGTTCTCTTTTGATGTAAACTCGAGTTTTCAAAGTTAACTCGAGTTTCCATAAAACGTTGGAAACTTAGAGAACTCTCTTTATAGCCTAAACTCGAGTTTCCAAATGGAAGCTGGAGTTTTGGTATCTTTGAGAAACTTGGTTGCTCTCTGTCTTGTCAAAACTCGAGTTTTCTAAATCAAACTCGAGTTTGCTTTGTCTATGAAAAACTTGAAAGCTCTCTGTATGGTCAAAACTCGAGTTTTCAAATCTAAATTCGAGTTTGCCTTTCTTTACAATAACTTGAGCTCTTCTCTGTCAAGCCAAAACTCGAGTTTCCAAACTGAAACTCGAGTTTGCCTCTGATAGTAAGTTTTTCAACTTACAAAGACAAACTTTATCTGTATTTACAATTGTCCGTTATCATCAAAACCAACAGAGAACTAACAAAATCTAGGATGCCTTATTTAAGGCGTCCGATAATCGACGCCTTAGGCGTCATATCAGACGCCTTAAATAAGGCGTCCTAAACCATATTCGGGATGCCTTATTTAAGGCGTCCCGAAACTAATAAGGACGCCAAAAATATGCATCAGGGGGTAAAATTGGTGTGATTTTTGGCGTCGTAAAGGAAAATTCAGGACGCCAAAAATTTTTTTTTGGCTTCTGATTGTATTTTAGGACGCCAAAAGTATATAAGGCGCCCTAAAAATTAGTTTAGGACGCCTTATATGATTTTTTTTTCCTTCTATTCCTGCTACATTTTAACTGGGCATTCAAATTAAATTACAACAACAAACACCACTAATCAGATATATAGCACCCTAAAACACCACAATCAGATATATATTATTGATTTGAAGGTTACAACAATCTTCTAGGGACACAAATCACCCCTGCACAACCAAGGAAATTAAGATATACATATTTGACTTTCTTAATATATCCTGATAGCCACTAGTGAAAGATGAAGCACTAGTTTCCATAAGTGTAAGAACTCACTAGGGAAATACAGACTTGACTTTCTCAATATCCAAAAATTGATAGAGAGAATGGGGGACACCTAACTTGATCTGTAGTTTCATCTGATTGAAGGAGACACCACGAATAGAACCTAAATCATACTCCACCAATTAGAATTGAAGAATATATTAAAAAATCAAAACCCCAGATAAGCTTCTAGAGTTTTTTAACAACATTGGTCAATCATCAGAAATTGTGTAACAATATTAGAATATTGATGCAATAGCCAAAACAAATAATCCATTGTTCAAGCATTTTTTGTTGTCCCTTACAGAACTACAATGGAAGATGTCCGCACATCATAGTTCATACAACACTTATCCCGACAACAATTGAAAGTGAAAAAAAAAGTCATATCTTTTTATCCCAGGATGCCAGTTCAAATGGCCAAGTCAGTTAAAAAAACATAGTAATGGATACACAGAAATATTTCAAACCTTTAAGTTCTTATTAAAATGTTCTTGCTACTTTCAACATAAAACGAGTGTGACATATTGAGAGTCAGTAGGGCCTAACTCAGTCAATGAAGGAATAAATCAAGTTTCTAGAGCAGAAGTTGTCACAGGCTATGTTTTCCCAACTAAAATTCTCTCATTATAATATTATTACCTTCTATATGTGTTGAAGAAGATGTCCAGCCAAAACGTCTCAAACTGTATCAATGTCTTCCTCCGAGTACGGATCCACACTATCATTAAGCTGTAAATTGGAAAACAAGGTATAAGATAAGCCAATGTAGTGAATGAAATAATTAGCAACAAAAATAGTATCATTTGAGAATCACGGAGCGATTACGTACATGTTGAAAACCTATAATACGTCCACTGGAAACTATGGAATGCATATAAAGGATAACGTAGTATCTAGCATTCGAGTTCCCTGGTTGTCAAGGACACTATAAATCAAAAGCAAATTGTTAAAACAAATAAAGGCATATCGAAAGCTCTGTGTCAATGAAATAACTTGAATTGAAACTACTTACCTTCGAATAAGCCTACTTCGGTTGACCCTGCTCTCATGCTCTAGAAAGCATTCTAAACGTCTTGAGACCACTATCATTAAAATGGAAATTAACAGGCATGAAAACAATTCATTTAAATGAAGAATCAATGATTTAGACAAAAATTTACTTACTTGGTAAACATGGATTTAATTTCTTCATTTGGCTTGCCACCTAAGGGATCCAACTAATAACATACGTTCTTGGAAGGACAAACAATACACGGGGTCCAATGACCACTACAACATATACATATTAAAATTAAATTAAGATAAGAAAGCAATTTATTTTTAAAAATCTTATATAAACAAAACTAAAATACGTATCTTTCAAGTATTGGCGCTAGATAACAAAGCAATTCTTCTTCGCCCATTGTACAACCAACATAAATCGTCCTTCTGCCTAACTTATTGCGATTCGAAGTCGTGTTTGTAGGACATAGGAATCCATACGAACCTGTTCGGCATTTTTGGACGCATATGTTGTGGCAGACACTATGATCGAAATAAAATGATAAATGTTGTTGAATATATAAAACAAAAAAATCAATGCAATAATTAAAGGGAAAAAAACTTACATGATTGCAAGTTGAAGAAATTCTATATCTAAACATTCCATATGCATAAATTGTTCCATATTGGAAGTTTGTGTCTACTTCACATATTTGACATGCTTTATGCCCCTTCACACTGTACCCTGACAAATTTCCGTATGCAGGAAAGTCGTTTATTGTGGTAAAAATCATTGCACGCAACTTGAAGGACTCCTTCTTATATGCATCAAACACATCTACGCCTTCATCCCACAACTTCTTCAAATCCTAAACCAAAGGCGCCAAGTACACATCGATATTGTTCCAGGGCTGTTTTGGTCCAGAAATCATCATAGAAAGCATCACGTACTTGCGTTTCATACATAGCCAAGGAGGTAAGTTGTATATTACAAGGAGAACCGGCCATGCACTATGTGTGCTACTAAGAGTTCGATACGGATTGAAGCCATCTGTACAAAGCCCCAACCAAAGATTTCTTGGCCCACTACCAAATTAAGGGAACATTTCGTCTATTTTCTTCCATTGCGAAAGTCGATCGGGTGCCAAAGATATTTTCCATAAGATATTCTCTCATCGAATGTCATCTCAACTTCTTTGTCGTTTCTTCACTAGTAAACATGACGCTTAAACCGTGGTATTATTGGAAGATACCACAATGCCTTCAAAGGTTGCATTTTTGTTGTCTTATCTCCAAAACCACCACTTTTCGTCACTTTGTATCGTGAAGTTTTACACTTCGAACAATTACTAAGACCTTCATACTCATTTCTGTACAATATGCAATCATTAGGGCAACTGTGTATTTTTATACTCCATACCCATTGTAGACAAGATTTTCTTGGCCTCATACATACGATTTGGAAGTACATTATCAGCTGGCAACTTATCACACAACAATTCAAGCAACAACGTGAAACTACTATCGGTCCACCCACAAGTAGCCTTTAAGTTGACCAAATGTAAGGTCCCAATCAACCGTGTATACATAGTACACCTAGGGAACAAAGGTGTCTCGCATCACTCCGGACGCTATCATATTCACGCGATTGTGCAAAAGATTCTACCTCAACATCATGAATCATTCTCTCCATTCCATCTTCATCTACCTCAACTTCATTTTCGTGGGAAGCAATGGTACTTACTTCTTCACCATGCCATATCCATGTTGTGTATCGAAGGTTTATTCCATCACAAAGTAGGTGATCCCTTATATCAACAATATCCCTTTGACTCCCATTTAAACAATTAACACATGGACAATAATACATCCCATTTTTTGTAGCCACATTCCTTCTAGTAAATTCAATGAACTCTTCCACCCCATTATCAAATTCTTCACTAGTTCTCAACGCATTCATCCAACTATGACCCATTTTATTACCACCTAAGACATTTCCAACAACAGTCAAGTTCATAACAATTTCAAGAACGACATGCTTTTTTCTCAATCTTGTAAAAAAAATTCGGCAACATTTCCCCTCAAAAGTAAGACACCCCAAAATTTCAACAACAAACAATTTCAACTTAAATTCAACAAAACTTACTAACTAAGGTAATTTAGAAAATATCAACTATTATATCCAATAATTTCATCAATACAAAATATAAAAATATATCTAACTTGTCTAAGTCATAAACTATAAATTATGGACTTCAAAGCATCATTATTCATACTACAAAGTTTACCTAGTTCAATGCACATCAACAAAAAAACAATAATTACCTCAACTTTAAATTCTGATGCTTGAAATTTATTTGCTCTATTCAACCTAAAGACAACAACAATAAAGACAACATTAAAATTATTCAAACTAACGTATGAGAGGAAATAATTGTATGACTGATAAGAGTTGCTGAGCCCTCACAAAATAACCAGAATTCAAAGATTTGTAGTATAGAAAACCTGGATCATTTCTCTCAAGGAATTCACAGTGGGTCCAAAATCAACAGTAAACAAGTAACACAGTAACCAGAATGGGGGAGTTTTTCAAGGTAATTAAAATGAAGCAAAGCTAGAACAGAATATAAGAAAATGAGATTAATCAAATTAAAAACGATTAACCCAGAATTGGGATTCCATAACCTTCATCGAACAAAAACATAATAATCGAACTCGTGATTGATTCTGGACAAACCGAAATCTCTGCGTTTATCCAGAAACTCCCTCGACTAGACGATCGCCTAGCATTTGATCAAACTCATAGCGATCTCGTTGTGCAATTGCACAACGCTCTCGTAACCTAGTCCGACCTATGTCCTTGGGATATCAATCTGGGTATTAAATCTAATACCCATTCCGCAATCATAATCGGATCTGATTAAAATAAACATAAACAAATTACGTTACCGATTGAAGTAGAGGCCTCTCGGATTCACAGAATCCTCAATCCATGGGTTAACCACAAAAGCTGAGCCAAGCATGGCTAGGCAAAACTCAGAAGAAAAGATGAAGAAGAACATGAACATGATAAACAATTCAGAGAAAATAATAAACTTCTAATTTAATCCAAAAGTCTCATAAAGCGTAATTGAGAATATGTTTGTAACCACCATCTAATCTTCCTTATATAGGAGAGATGACTAAAAAAATAGGAAACCCCTAATAAATAGGAAATCTATAAAAAATAGGAAACCTCTAACAAATAGGAAACCTCTAATCAATAGAGAATCTCTAAAAAAAATAGGAAACCTCTAAAAATTGGTCTTTTATTACAAAATTCGGGCAAAATAAAAATCCAGAAAAATGCGTTTGTCTTTAGCTCCAATTTCATCCATCTTATTGTCCGAATCAGCCTTCCAAATCTTCATAACAATTGTAGCTCTATGAATCTTCTAAAATACGAAAGAAGAATCAGGCTAATCCGATATTTAGATCAAAAGTTATGGCAAAAATAGTGAAGCACTCTAAATCTGGAATTTTATTAC
The DNA here is from genome assembly GCA_025563575.1 of Acacia pycnantha. Taxonomy (NCBI): domain Eukaryota; kingdom Viridiplantae; phylum Streptophyta; class Magnoliopsida; order Fabales; family Fabaceae; genus Acacia; species Acacia pycnantha. Next base: position 95,396 of record JAMWYP010000528.1, read on the forward strand.
CAAAAACGAATTTAATCTAATTAAAAGCCTAAAGCCCAATTAAGTAATAAAACCCATTATTTCTCTATTAAACATTCCTACATTATTAACCAAGAGATAAAAATAAGTGAAATAATATTCAATTATCAAATTCCCCCATACTTATCCTTTTGCAAAATTAAAAGGAAAAAAAATAAAATAAAAGCAAAACTTCTTCTTTCTAACAATTGCCAAACTTTAAAAGTTGAACAATGATTACAAAGCTTCTCAAGATCAACCAATCAAGACTGAATTTATTTCATCTCAAATTATAAAGCATGACAATCTCGCTTAATGATGCTAACCACACAAGATGGTCTCTCAAGGATGCCCTCAATTATTCTCTCAAGTGTATAGGGTAAATAAGTATATCGCTCAAATTCTACTCAAGGAAATTGTTCTACCATAAGGTTGCTCAATTTCTAGTTCTCCACTACTAATAACACATGCATGCACAAATCAAGAGAGCTTGTTATTAAAGGTTGTAATGAGGCTAGGGTGAAGGTAGGTGATAGTATGGAATGAGAGGCTATGAACCAAAGTAATTAAAAAGAGCACTAATTACACAATCATTCTTTATGTATAAAAATTTTTATTTTTTCTCATATATCTCCTTTCTTTCTATGCTTTTTCTTTCTTTCTGTCTTTCTGTGTATTTTCTTTTTCATTTCTTTCTTTGTATTTTCTTTTCTTTCTTTCTCTTTTTTTTTTTAATTACAATGACAAAATCAAATATCACCCCCCACACGTAAATTGTTGCACTCCTGAGCAACCCCTACACTTAAACACAAAACCAAGGTGAAACCAATGCTTAATAAATTTCCGAGGTGCGGAATAAAATGGTTTTACGCATAGGCTTGTAATGTGATTTAGAAAAGAATGAGTCAAAAAGGCACAAAGGGGCTAGCAAAGGAAACATAATGCAAGGAAAAGCTATTTGGCCAAAGTGGGGAAAATAAAATAAAGAAAACAAGCTTCCATCATATTAATGCATGTAAGTGAAAAATTTAGTTTCAAAAAGAAAGGGGAGCAAGTTCTAGAGAATAAAAATCATGAGTAGATGCACACAGGAAAGAAAGAATGGTAAATGATGAAGTCCATTCATGCAGGCCCAATTGAATGCTAAATTGGAAGCATATTAGGACATGCTATATCTTCTAGATAGAAACATGAATAATACGTAGAGAAGTCATAGCCTCTCAGTCAGACATGTTTACAATTATTTTGATCCTAGATAAATTTATAATGGAAAGAAATAGCAATGGCAATATATTTAGGCCCCAATTGCAAGTAGCAACCAATTTTTTAAAAGCATGAATAGAGATATGTAGAGAGGAAGTCAAATTTCTTCTTAGTAATATTGCCAATAAGCAAGGTTAGTAGATACCTAAACAATTTGTTAAGGGATGTCACAAATGATTAACAGATCATGAAAGGTTTGCTCTGCGTACCGCACTCGGAGCTTCAAATTACAGGAAGCAAGAGAACCCTCATATAAAAATAGAAATCCTAATCGAAGCAAAAATCCAACGATTAAGGTGAAATGGAAATCAAAGAACAAGAAGAACAAGCATTACCTAACAATGGAAGCAATTAATCACCATTTGAGAGAAAAATGTTAGTTCTCAAATTGGTTTTGATGATAACTGGACAATTGTAAACACAAGAGAAGTTTGTCTTTGTAAGTTTAAAACTTGTCAAAGGCAAACTCGAGTTTTCAGTTGAAAACTATGGGAAACTCGAGTTTAGGCTTCTCTGAGTATTTTCTAAGATTTTCAAGAGTTCATGAAAACTCGAGTTCAGTATTAAAACTCGAGTTTCCATCGCCTGAGAACAATACTCATCTCTGATCTTGCATAAACTCATTCGTGAAATAAATCAAGAACTTTAACATTTTCTCATAAAAAGAGAAAACTCGAGTTTCGGTTGAAAACTCGAGTTTGGCTCTATGAAGAAGTTTCCAAAGTTTTCAAAGAATATGAAAACTCGATTTAAGATGTGGAAACTCGAGTTTTGACAAGCGAAGAAAACCTTGCCAAGTTTAGAACGTTTGAAAACTTCAGTTTGTTTGAAAACTCCATTTTGAGATTTTGGACTAAAACATGATTTTCGATAAAAGTCCAAAACTCGAGTTAGTCACTTAATGACTCGAGTTTTTCACTTGTTCACAAGACTTGTCAAAATGCCAAAACACGATGCTCGACACTAAAATGAGAAAACTCAGTTTCTTCTGAAAACTCGAGTTTCGGTCTTTACAAGAAAGAACGTTTGAACATGAAAACTCGAGTTTGGATGAACTAACTTTCGAGTTTCCATCAAAATTTGAATTTCGCAAAGAATGATTTTGCAAAACCTTCATGTTTGATCTCAATACTTTATATCTTCATTCATTACTACTCCTAACTATGTTTAATCAATTTGTTAGTAAGTTTCGATGATTTAGACAAGATTAAATGAAGATTTGAGCAAAAGCAAAAAGCAAGTCAGAACATTAAATGCAAAACCCAGAAAAGTTGCATATTTCTGGTTAATCCGCTTGCAAACGTTTGGAAAAGCGAAAAAGGATGATTTCCACTTCATATTAACTACTCCAAGGATTAATTCGCAGTCAAACGAATATCTATCTGAGAAAATTGGATTAAGTGAAGATTAGAGAGAAGAAGGCCAAAGCTTAATGTAATCATCCCAACACCTCCAATTGGTTATAATTGGGATTTCAATCGGCCAATTAATGATTTCTACCTATAAATAGAGATGCATTCAATTCATCGAAGAAGTGAATGAAGCAGAAAACGAAAATCATCCAAAGTCATTTATTCTTTGAGTTTTTAATGTAAAGTATCTTTTGATACATTCATACTTCAGTGTTTATCTTATCTACTCTAAAAGAGAGTTCATTGATTGTAAATCATTTATATAGAGTTATCTCAAGTCAATGGGACTTGAGATTGGGTTATTGATTACAACTTGTAAGGGAGTAAGTTCTAGAGAGAGAATTACTCTTGAGTGCAGAAGTGTGTAATCAAGTGATATAGTGAGAAATCCCAGAGAACTGGGACTGGATGTAGGTCAAGTTGTTGGACCGAACCAAGATAAATTCTTGTGTCTTGCTTCTCTTCTCTAACTCTCTAATTAATTAACGTAAAAAAGAAATATTGGCATCCTGGAAGCTTATTTAGGACGCCACTTTTCCACGTTTGGCGTCAGACGCTTCTTCAAGACGCCAAATTATGAAATTTGGTGTCCTGAATTATATTCAGTTGGTGTCCTGAATTATATTCAGGACGCGAATATTTAAATTTTGGCGTCCTGAATTTTATTCAGGATGCCAATAAAAAAATTTTGCCGTCCTGAATCTTATTCAGGATGCTAATATTTTAATTTTCCAAATATCAATGAAAAAAAACATCCACGACGCCAAACAAAAGAATCCCATATATTTCCCATGGTGCAAAGCAATTTTTCCCAGATTTTAGGCGTTCAAAACAATTTTAGGACGCCAAAAATGAATTTTATTCCAAAAAAATAAATCTCATGGCGCCAAACAAAAGTTCTCATATTTCCTATGGCACAAAACAAATTCCCAGATTTTAGGCGTCTCGAAACAATATTAGGACGCCAAAAATCAATTTTAGGAGTCCTAACGCTAATTTAGCGTTGAAGGCTCAACTTCCGTACAAATAATTACAAGAATGCCACCGCCTTCATTTTTTACTTTCTATTTCTTAATAAGGACGTCTTTTATGGTAGTAATATCTAATTTTTGTAGTAGTGTCTTCTCTACAATCCCTAAGATAAAATGTCGTGTGGAAGACATACCGGAAAACTCTCGACATCATCCTCCACCGCCTCTTTCTCCTCATTCTCAACCTCCTGCTTCTCCTCCCAAACATCCACTTTGTTCTCCTCCTCCTCAACCTCCACCGCTTCTCCTCCCAACATCCGCCTCCGCCTCCATATCCCGTGCTTCCTCAATTGGCGGCAATGTTATGGCATCCATAACAAATCGACCATACCGTGAGGAGGCTTTTGGATACCTCTCTAATATAAATAGGAAGGCCAATATCATACTTGATGAGTATGAGATTGGCCATGATCCTAACAATGATCATGGTCAATCCTCAGTGACGAGTAGCTTAGTGATCTCATTAGTTCATTTGTTTATTCGCCGTTGTTCTTTTTTTTCATTTCATCTTTTTTCTTTCTTTTTAAATATGAGTATTTTGTATATAAAAAAATATAATATATCCAACAGTTCTTTTGAAAAAACCGTCATGAAATAAAATAAATAACAATTATATTAAAACAATCGTCACCATTTTAAAATATAATAGTATGTAAATCTAAAGGATGTGACGACTCAATAATCGATGAAACCCTTTCTATATAAACATCAAAAAACTAAACTCCAATTCTCCACTTCCATTTCAAATTATCATAGCCAACTTCTTCACCAAACTTATGGATAAACGTAAGAAAACTTTTGCCTCATAATCTCGAAACAAACTGAAAGATGAACTCCATCTACCAACAAGCATTAAAGGGCTAATCCATGCAACCTACAAACTTCATCATATGGTCCATGTTTACTTGCAAGAGCAAGGACACATGAACCAGTTCTTGAAGGAACTTACCACTCTTTGAATGGAAAGTCAACAAGTTACTGGAGAATGAAGAATCTGATTATGCATCATATTCTTAAAGCATCTCAATAACTTCTTATTTTTAGTTTATATATATATATATATATATTGTATTTTTTATTTTGTTTGTAAAATGGTGGTTGCATAATCAACCTCAAAATTTTAAAAAAAAAGTGAAACACATAACGGTTAGTAAGTAAAATATGTCACTTATTAGAATAACCAAGTGAAAAAAAGTAAAATAAATAATGTGACGTTAAATTGCTTTTGTAAAGTTATGTTTATTTTTTGGAAAACCCATTATTACTCCGATCAAAAGTTCCTCTCCTATTTTTGTATTAAGTAGGTGGCACCAAGTTAAAAGCTTTGAAATTCAACATTGTGATCAATCCTAGACTCTTTAATGTGAGACTTTCAAGGCTACTTAGTCTCGACTCTTTCTAATAAGTAGTACTTTCTACATCGAGTAGCCATGCAATATGGGATGGATCAATATTTTATCACTCATTGACCAATATATCTCATAATGTAAGTGTTCATCACCTATGTCTTGTGTCTCATCAGCAATTAAGCTAGGAAAGCAATGGTCAAGTTAAAAACACGAATATATGTATAGCAAAGACTGCAAAGGGTAAGCAAACCCTTGAGCAGTTCGCTCAAGGGTTTGCATACCTCGTACACCCTTTCTAATATAGATATTCATACGCTTTTTCCTTAATCCATTGCTTCTCAGGGTTAATTCTTGTGAAGAGACACAATTTATAAGTAAACAGTTACATTATCACTTGTATAGGTCAACAGTTGCCATTGATTCTCCCCACAAAGCCTGGAATGTCTTAATATATCCCATATTGTATAGAAATTTGATATAGGAGGTATGGTTTTATTATATACAATTTATTCCAACTAGCTCAAAAACTCTCACTTGAAAAGTCTTACAACCATATATCATGTTTATTATACAACAACCATAATGTATCATAAAAATTCATGGTTCTTATTTAGGAACCGTTATTTATGTACCAAACGCATAACGGTTGTCTACATAAGATCGTTATTTAGTGTTATTAAAAGTCATAGTTCTTACAAAAGAACGGTTGTCCAAATGAGACCGTTATGCACATATCATGGCCTCACCAAGCCTCAATACATAAGCGGTGTTATCTTATAATCGTTATAATAGGCCAAGAATATATACGGGTAAGAACCATAATTTAGTTGTTCGGGGCAAATATAGCACCCACATATATAACGGTTCGAAACCATGAAGTATGGCAATTAATAACTGCCATGTATCATGATTTCTGCAGTAGTGTAAAACTGATTTGGGATTTTGATATTTTTCATAATTTTTTTTTAAAATTTTCTTCAATATTTAAGAGTAAAATAATATACTCATTAGATTACTCTTACTTTTTGTTTAATCTTTGTGAATTGCATTCAATTCATATATTTATATTTTTTTTATTCTAATAATGATAGTTTTTTTTTTCTCTTTTTCTTTTAGAAATAGAATAATTTGGGACACTTTTGGTTGCCAAAGTTTGTAAGTTACAAAATAAATCTTGTTTCATATGTTTTTAAACTATTCCTCTAATTAGTACTACATACCCTATAAAAACAAACAAATAAATAGTAAATAAAAACTTTTTTGGGGCACATAAACAACTAGACTCATGTTCTTGTAATCTTGTCACCTTTGTTCCAAAAGTTGTCAAAAAAAAAAAAAGCAATATTGCCCTGAAAATTTTTAAAAGCAATATCACCTTGTCTTAGGAGCAGTGTTTCTTGTGGAAGTTTCTAAATCATTGCAACTTCACCTAGCCATTATCCAAATTAATTTTTACTATTAATTGGCCAAATATGCTTATCTAGTAGGTCCATTTGTTATTCACATCTTTTTTCCAAGTTCGATTTATAAATAAGGAAAATATGTTTTTTAAAAATGCATCTTGTCTGAATGTTTAGAGAAAATCAAAAAAGTAAAAGCATCGTGTATGATGAAGAGAAAATCGAAGAGGTTTGTGTTTATCTCGACATTGTTGGGTAATTGGTGACCTTGATATCAATAATCTTGCTTAAGGTGTCTTGCATCGAGTAATTGAATCTTTTTCTTCATTACTCTCGCGAACATGAGCTTCTCCTCCATCTACAACTTCTTCGTTAATGTTATTCACACTTGCTAGCTCAACATATTTAGTCAACTAATGGTCTTACATAACCTTTATAGTGGTTAGGGAGACATTGCTACAATTTAGAAATTTTCAAGGCAATATTGAACCTAAAAATTTTTGGAGCAACATTGCTCGTGAATGAAAACTTGTAGGGAAAATTTTCACCTTAACAAATATGATGTAGATGACACTATTGGATATGATTAGTTTTGATGATGTCTTATATAGATGCCATTATTAAGAGCAAAAGCTTGTATAGTATATTTATCTCCTACATTGACTAACTACTATATTTAATGTAGATTAGTCTAAATTGAATTGTGGAAAATGATCAAAAGCTAGAAGAGAAGAAAGAAAGAGTTGAATTGTGGAGAATGATTAAGAGAAGAGAAGAAAGAAAGAGTTGAATTATGGAGAATGATCAAGAGAAGAGAAGAAATAAAGAAGAATTTGTTGAATGGATTTAAAATATCATTATTCAAGTTCTTAGATTGATACTAAAAGTTTCCATGATCAAATGGAAGTTGGAATGGCTCAAATTGGAGTTAAAACAAGCAAAATTAAGCTCCAGAAGTCAAAACTCTAGCTAGGAAGTCAAAACTCAAGCCAGAACTCAAAAATTGAGTTAAGGTCTAAAATCGAGTTAAAAGTTACTAATTCGAGTTGGTAGTGATTTTCAAGCAACTCTGTTCACCTTTGTTTCACGTTTCACTTGGCGGGTCTGGTAATTCAATGATATCTCCCAAATCAGAGATCCGGTTGAGGTGAAACCAATTTTGTATGAAACTATACTCCCAATAAGTCATTTTGACATAAAATTCAATCCCAAAGGAGTTTATATGAAGGAGCTATGAATTTTAGAAGTTGGAACTGAAATTCACGCCATACAACATACCAAGCCTCGATGTTTTGAGTGTAACTCACAAACTACAAATCCAATTGAGTTGAAACCAGTGGCATATGAAACTAGACTCAAAATGAGTTCAAAATGTTGTTTGAACCAACGAAAATGGAGTTCAGACCAAGGAGATATGGCATTAGAAAGTTGACACTGAAAATTCTGAACCATTTCAGCATAGGCTCGTTTTTCTCGGTATAGCTCACATTATACACAACTAAATGAAGTGAAACCAATTCCATATGAATCTAGACTCAACAAGCGTTTCAAAAAATTTGGAAGCAACCAAGTTTTGATGAGGTCTTACATCGAGCCAAGACAAGTCCAAACTCGAGCCTAGCCAACTCGGAGGGCAAAGGACTTTCGAGAAAGGCATTTGACTCGAGCCATGGATTGCCAAACTCGAGTCAAGGGAAGGCCGAGAGTTAGGCATTTTGAGAAGATTTTTGACTCAAGCCAAGAGTTGTGAACTCAAGTCAAGTCAAGCCAAAGCAACTGATGAAGAGCAAATCGACGTGCAAACTCGAGTCTTCAAATGCAAACTCAAGTCTAAGTCCAAACTCAAGCCAACAAGTGGTGAACTCGAGTCAAAGGTATTTTTCAAGTATTCACAATAATTCCAGACTTACTTTAACTCGAGCAGAGAATGAAGGACTCAAGCACACATCTTATCGGGCAAAGACATTTCAGTTCCACAACATCTCCGAGAATTCAGAAATAATTGTTATCAACTGATTTCTACTTGCTATACTTCTCAATGCTATTAATCATGTTTGTTAGCAAGTTTCGATTGATCAAACGAAGGATTATATGCAAATCCTCAAAATGTTAGATTTGTTTCGAAACATTAAATGCACCGTAGAAGATTCAACGGCTATTTCCAACGGTCATATTCTAAGATGTTCAACAAAAGAACGTGCTCAACAGTTAAATGATCTTCATTGCCTATAAATAGCAAAGTCTTCAAACCGAAAGAAGTGACGATTGATGAATGACTCACGAAGCTAATGAAATGATTTTACTACTTCATTGTCGATATGTCAATAACTCATACACTCTATGTTTCTCAATGTTTATATAGTTTACACTAGAGAGTGAAATGATTTGTATTGTACTTCAGTGTTTATTCATTCACTTCTGAGAGAGAAGATTCATTATAATCATTTTATCTATTTATCTGAGAGTTACTCAAGATTGGGTGATCTTGAGTGGGAAACAGATTGTAACCTTACGTTATATAAGGGGGAGTATCTCGGTGAGAAATTTGGCTTCACAAGTGCCGGGTGAACTTGTGGGATTGTAAAGACTTCTCTTGTGCCTGGATTAAACAAGAGGATAGTGGATTGAAAATTTCAAGTGGAGCTTAGGGACTGGACGTAGGTCAAGGATTGGTAGGAGAGATTAATTTATGGTAATTAAAATATACCATGTAATTACTTAGTATGGGAGTAAATTTTCTAAAGTAAGAGTTAAAGAGTCGTGAAAAAACTTTATTATATTATATTATATTAATAAATTACATAATATAAAGATAGTGGGTGTCATACCCCTTGTAATTATGACATTTATCAGAGTAATACAGTGATATATAGTGAGCAACACAAGTATAGAATAGTAAATTGATAATAGTAAACATTCTTAGAATTGTTCAGGAATAATTTACAGAGTTCTTAATATAGTGATGCAAAGTAAACATCAATGTCAATATATACTACACCCAAAATAAGTTGAAACAAAACTACTATCACTCTGTCACTATATCTAATATTTAAGAAAAAACTATCAGATCTTGCTACTCAGTGCTATTCGAGCAATTGTTGATTTCTACATTCGAGCATTTGTTGCTCGGTGTTACGATCTCGGGCGCTTCAGGACGCTTACGTCTAAGATGATCCAGGCAATGTCCAGATGAAATGAAGAATCTCAAGCAACATATTGGACTTACCTTTGACATGGACTTGGTTGAGATGAAGACGAGTTAGAAGTCCAACTATGCCATCCTTTATGAGGAGAAAGCAGGAGCTCAAGTGTGAAGTCCGGTGGGTGGCGGAAAGCGGCAACAGAGACAGATTTCTGGCCTAGATGCCACATTGGACGCCTTCGTCCAAAATTTTATACCTGCTGGCTCTCAGATCCTTCCCGAGCGCCTATTGATCCATCCACTTGTCCTTCTTCCGTCACCTCTCCTCCTCGACTTTCCCTCTCCTTCGATCGGGCTCCTCTTTTCCTGATGACAAAGGGGAGAATAGATAGGCCTTGCATTTGATGTTTTTGATTTGAGCTTGTAATATGCTTATCTTGTATTTTGTTAATTATGAACATTGTACTCCATTTGCTATGACTAATGAAAAATGTTCCCTTGACTCTTCTACATATGAACCATTCTATTTCTATGATTTTTTTTCAAATTTATCGCAATTCAATAACTTATGAAATTCCCCTCAAATCACAAATTCTTAGAGTTGTCATCATCAAAAATGGGGAGAATGTTGGCTCTCGGTGTTTTGATGATTACAATTTATGAGTTATTAAATTGTTTGAAAAATATGTGGAGTCGAGGCTTGCTCGGAGCAACTCACGAGAATATGCCCAGAACATCATCGATTCAGACCTCTTAAACTAAGTTGAAAGAATCTTGCTCGGCGGCCAGCTTTTGTTTGCCGAGCAACATCGTATCAAAAGCCACCCTTTGTGAATCGGCGGTTATGCTCGAGGAGAGGTATTACTTGCTCGAGCGGCATAGAGGTGAAGCGAAATACCACATGTAAATTAAGCACTGCTCGAGGCACCATGCAGAACAGAAGGAATGGGCTTGCAGAGCAACCCTCTAATTTCGCCTCTAAATGGTGTTTGCCCGAGCACAGCGTTTTACATGCTCGAGCATCATGCCCACAGCGAGGGTAAACTCTTGCTCGAGAAGCCTCACAAGACCTCTCATTTCTCCTCCGTTTGTCATTTGCCCGAGCACGTTTTTGTCCTGCTTTCGAGCATCATTCCCGAGCAACAGAATATTATGCCTTTCGGCATCAGTGAAACATTATTTTTAGCCTCGTGTCGAGGCTTGCTCGAGCACGCCATAACAGACTGCCGAGCAGCGGCGTACGAAACTTCGAGCATAAGCTGCCAATTCACAAAGGGTGGCTTTTGACACGAGCGACATAGAGGTAGAGCGAAATACCACATGTAAATTAAGCTGCTTTCAAGGCACTGAAAATCCTTGCTCGAGCACCATGCCCGAGAAGGAATGGGCTTGCCGAGCAGCCCTCTAATTTCGCCTCGAATGGTGTACTCGCCCAGCACGGCGTTTTACATGCTCGAGTATCATGCCGAGCGAGGTAAACTCTTGCTCGAAGCACCTCACAAGACCTCTCATTTCTCCTCCGTTTGTCATTTGCCAAGAGCACATTTTTGTCCCTTTGCTCGAGCATCATGCCCGAGCAACATATATTGTCCTGCGCTCGAGCGGCATCAGGTGAAACATTATTTTTCGCCTCTGTTCGAGAACTTGCTCGGAATACGCATATATGATCTGCCCAGGAGTAGCAACGAGAAACTCTAGTTCTCCTTAAAGACTTGCTCGAGCATGGCATACTGTTTGCCGAGCATCGGCGACGAATCTGTTTCTTTTCAAAAAGCTTGCCCAGAGCAACGTCAAACCTCTTGCTCGAGCATAGAAACAGAAACAGCGATTCGATGTATCTATGATCAATTATTGGACAACCTTACTCTTTATTCGAGTTATATTCAAACTCATTTTAATTCCTATTAAACCATTTTTGCTTTAAATGAGTTTGAAATCAATCCTTGATTGACGGAAAAGAAGATCAGATCGTTACCTTCGCGCGTCAACGAACAAATTAGTGGTGAAGAGAATGAGATCCTTTGATTTGGAAGTATTTGACATAGCCTTTACTCGAGTAATTCCTTGCACAAATAAAGGAAGACACTAAATGGTGCAACGGTCATAAACCTTCAATGCGAGCAAGCGTTGGAAATCAGAGAGACAATATGACTCTTGACTATCTTTACAAATCACTCATCAACATAAATCACAAACATTATAAAAGGCCAGCTAATTCAATTGATGAAATAACTCAAGAGAATACGAGACATACATCTTTCTACTACGTGATCAACTACCTCAATTATCTTGAGTATCCTCGGATACCTACGGTTCTTTAGTGCTCATTTTTTATTCACTTGTGAGGAGCTTGCTAAACACTGTTGGGATCCGTACACGTGCGAAGGAATCTCATCCATTTAAATTTTACGAATCCCATAAAGAGGATCTATCAACGGCGTTTAGATCAAGGTTCGTTAGAGAAACCGTACCTATACTTTGAAGGTGGAATCGTCCTTTCTCGAACACGTGGGCTAACACCTTCTTGTTCGCGGTATCCACACCGAACAGCTTTCCAACACGTACGGCAGCGTGCTAGCGCCTTCTCACTTTGTGTCTCTTGTTTTCCTCTCTAGGATTTCTTTCAAGGCTTATTCGTTCGTTCTTATAATACGACTTAGATCAATATCTATTTATAGAGTTTCTAAAACCCTAATTAGGCTGTATTAAAATATTCAAGACTAATATCAATTAGTCCTTGAATTTAATTTGATTAAATAATTTAATTAAATCATAATGAGATCTAATCTAATCTATTTAATTAATCCATATTAAAGCACGATATCTATTTAATTAATTCTCGAGATACTATATCTCAACTCAATTAAATATGAGATACCACATCTTTATTGAAAATCAAATCGAGATATGATATATATCTATTTAATTAATTACAAGATACTATATCTCAACTCAATTAAATATGAGATACCACATCTTTATTCGAAAATCAAATCGAGATATGATATATATCTATTTAATTAAATACGAGATACTATATCTCAACTCAATTAAATATAAGATACCACATCTTTATTCGAAAATCAAATCTGAGATACAATATCTCTATTTGTTTTAAATATTTAATTTATCAAATAAATTAAATGTAAAACAAATATTATATAATAATATCATTATTAAATAATATTATTATTATTATTTAATTTTGAAATTATGCCTCTACAAACGTGAGGGACAAATTCCATCTTGACCATTCACATTCCTCTGCATGAAAACCATTGATCCCAATCCAAGCCTTTATCATCACCCGGTCAAAGGTGACTTTTGACTAGGTCAAAGATCAGCGACTCTCATGTAGGAATCCATGATGATCTCGGAGTCAAAGGGCGTTGTGACGCGGTTATACATGAGATAAACATGACTAAATCCATGCAGCTTTCTCATAGTGGGTCATTCCAGCACCTTGTACTCTTACAAGTGCCTATGACTTTGATTCGTATCTCCATACCTCATCAAAGTCATCTTGGGTCTTATCTCATCTTTGCTCGCGTAGATGACCGAGCCCGAGGACATTTAGGATAATCTATTAGATATATCCAGGGATCATTTATCATTATAAACATGCAAATGAAATGATAATTAAAGGAGAATACTTTAAATAACATTAACATTTAAAGTACAATGACTTGCCCCTGGGCATAATTTCCAACAACACCTTCATTATTTTTATTATTCAAACTTAAGGTTGTGGAACCTTTAAGTAAGGGTGTACAATTGCAACTTGTAAGGGGAGTGAGTCCAGGAGTGTGAAAGGATCATCCTAAGTTACGGAGTGGGTAATTGTACTTGTGTTTAAGAATTAGTGGAAATCTCAAGGTGTACTTGAGAATTTGGATGTAGGTCAAAGTTTTAAATAGGAACCAGGTATAAATCTCTTTGTGTTCATTTCTCTTCCTTACTCGGTAATTTATTTTTCAAGTGTATCCTGAGAAAAATTTGATAAGATCACCTATTCACCCCCTCTCTAGGTGATATTCCACCGTCGGATACCGGTAGAGGGAGTGGATTCGTAGAGTCGGCTCCTAGAGATTGATCGAGCAAGAAGGTCTTAGCCCACGTGTTCGAGAAAGGACGATACAAGCTCGTATAGGTACATTTTCTCTAACAAACCTTGATTTAAACGCCGTTGATAGATCCTCTCTATAAGATTCGTAAAATTTTAATGGATGAAAATCCTTCCGCGCATATACGGATCCCAACACAAATTGGGCCCGTTGAAGGAGTTTAATTGGTCCAAGTTTATTTATGTCAGTGACTAATTGGGCCTAATGGGTCACACACAAAAGTTATTCTGATTGCTTAAAATTAGCAAGTTTGGGTCAATAATTGTTATAGGGTTTTGTCAAGAATAAAGGTGTATTTGAAACCCTTAGTGGGAAATAGTTTCTCCACAAAAAGGCTCAAATATGTTAGAAGACCAAATGGGGTCTTAGGCCAATTTCGAATTTTGATTTTAAAATTTAAATTTGAATTTTAAATTCAAGAGATTAGGTTATAAAATATAATATATATATATATATATATATATATATATATATATATATATATATATATATATATATATATATATATATATATATATAAATTCCAATAAAGATTGAATAAAAAAAGGATAAATAATCAATAAATATTGCATGAAAAGTGATCTTGAATTTCGAATTCAAGACACAAATTAAAGATATGGATGTCATCCATTATCTTGAATTTTTAATTCAAGAAATAATTAAAGATATGGATTTAATCCATTATCTTGAATTTTAATTCAACAAATCATTCAAGATATGGATTTAATCCATTTTCTTAATTATTTGAATAACACCAAATAATGGGCCTTTTATCTAAACCCTAATTAAGGGTGTTGGCGAAATACACAAGGAAATTAGTCAAATTTTTGGCCAACCAAAATTAATTAGAAGGGAGTTAGTCGAAACAAGATAAAGCTCAACCTCTTGAGAATTTCAGCCAAACCACCAAGGTAAAGAGAAAGAGGCGCCATCCAAGAAAGATCCAATCTTGTTCATCCTATACCTAACCTAATCTCAAGAAACCTCACCTTCTTGAGACAAGCATACCCAAGAACATTGAGTCCTCAACCTTGTCATCGCCTAACAAGCATCCAAGAAGAGGGGGAATCAAGGAGAAGGAGTTCCCAAGGCAATCAAGAGATAGCCATGTGGATTAACGTTAGAGGGCGTCATAAACTTTGAGGTCTTCAAGTGATTTAAAGTAATCCTAAAAACCCATATGTATTTAATGAGTGCATCTTGAAAATATCCCATGAATATTTCTTTATCATTTAGTTACATGTTCTCATGAGCACCTTAAGAGTTTTGATAAAGGAAACCAATTTGGGATAACTCATGAACACCCATAAAGAGTTACGAGTTCCATAATGATTTGTGTTTTTGAAATCATAATTGAAATCATAACTCACAAGTCGTAAAAGTTATGGGTTCTCATGAACGCCCGTAAAGAGTCACGTGTTTGATAATGATTACATGTTTATAATATTCGATTTTGTTAGCACTTTTAGTAAAGAGTTACGGGTTCTCATATATTAATTCATTTCTTAAACAATTATACTTTTAAGTAACTCATGAGTACCATAAAGAGTTACGGGTTCTCATAAGTACCATAAAGAGTTATGGTTATAAATTCTAGATTCTGTTGCAATTAGTGAAAAACAAATATTTTTGTTTTTCTATCTCATGAGTTTACGCTTGAACGTCAAGCAACACCCCTAATTAACTAACAAGTAGTATCAGAGCAGGGCTCGGTACCGTAAATACATGGGCTACTATTATTGAATTTGATTCAATAATAGTTTAGGATTTGCACAATTGCTTACATGTGTTTTTCTAACATTTTTGTAGGTACAAGAAAAGGGATGGTCATTGTGTCTCGAATGAATAATTAATATTTTTTTTTTGTAAATGAGATTGTTTTGTCCGATTTAAATTATATTTTATTTTAAATTTTTTGGTAAATGAGATTGTTTTGTCCTAACTTAATATTACATAGAAGATTGTAATAGAAATAAGAATGTAAAATTTAATATTGTAGACCTATACGAGAAGACTTTATTAAGAGATCATTCGGCCATGATGAAAGGACGAAGAATATTTGAAGTCCTTAAGAATCCGAGACATGAAGATGTTTTGGATGGATAATCGGAAAGCGCCATGATCATCCACAACATAAATGTGTTATTATTATACATAGCTTTAGTACGACTAGTATGCATGATAATAGTAAACGCAATCACTATATGACTAGCACGCATCATAGATACAAGCCGTTTAAAATTGAACTATATGATAGTTACTTTATTTGTATGTCTAATTATGCATGCAAGATAAAATCCATTCTAGCTTAGAAAATAACTAAATGCTAGTTAGTTAATAAGGATGAGAACAAAATGAACCCTCACAAAATTATTTAGCGTGTTTACCTCCCATCATCAGTGGTGCTTAAAACCCTTCGACATGGTAGTGCTCTCTAGCTCAGATAAGACCTACCATTGCATCAGGTAACGGTGCCATTCAAAGTGTATGACACTTAAGATGATGGTTTATGCTGGACTAGATGTATAATCTGTAGGCTCAGTCGGATCTATATATTTAGGTAAAATTATCTAGCATGTTTGTTTGCCTCCTATCATCGATGATACTTAAATCCCTTCTACATGGTAATGCTCCTTAGCTCAGCTAAGACCTACTGTTTCATCAGGCAACAGTGCCATTCAAAATGTATGACACTTAGAATGATGGTTTGTGTTCAGCTAGATGTGTATTCTACAGGCTCAATCAGGTCTATGCATTTAGGGAAAAGATACCGAGTTGTTACATAGTGATGTGACATTAAGTGATAAGGTGTTGTCAACCTAATGATCTAAGAGAAGACATGGAAATTTTGTTGATCAAATCAACCCATTGGATAAGTTAATTTTGCAAGCTCACGACCAAAAACTAATGATTCCAGTCATTCTCTTAGCCCACTACAGATATCCTTGTGAAGTATAGCCCTAAATCAATTAATTGAGGGTCATTGATTCTAGAGAAACTAGTGAGAGGGCCACATACATTTCAAAAGTCTCCGTATATGGTTGATTAAATTCATAAAGTACGTATAAGTCCATCTTTTGTTTTTCAACATTTGAGTTATAACCAAAAACTTTAATTCCACTCTATTCTGGACTAGTTAATAAGTTAGCTGGACCCAACTTTAAGGACTAGTATCAGAATGCAAAAATTAGTTTTGCGTTCTGAGAAGATAACCTATATCTTAGATTTCCTGATTCCTATTGCCTACTCAAGGGCAAGATGGGTATGACTAGTTTGATTTGGGAAGCCCATAAACAACACCGGTAAACAATGAGGTGCAGGTTTGCATATTGCTTGTATCTATGTTTGCGAGAACTCTAACGTCAGCATGAGCATATGGATTCTCTTTCCACTTCCTTGCATCTGCAAAAGCTTTACACAAGCAAGTAAGGGCTAAGCATGAGTTCTCAAAGTTGTTTGGATGCAAGATAGCTAAACAAAGGCGATTAGACCGCACCTCCTCAAGATGATTAGGCTGACAAAAAGTTTCCTTCTCTAAACTTTATCATAGACCATGAGTCGAGTATTGACATGGTCTTGAAATTTTGCTACATGATAAACCCTAATTTTATATATTTTATCCCACCTTATTCATTTATTTTGGAGACTATTTTAGGCTAATTTGGATCTATTAGATAATATTTGAATTGTTAGCCAATTTTAGGAAATAATATAAATCGAATTAATTATGAGATTATTGGGCTTAAATTATCAATATTCGATTGATATATTGTGATTGAATAATATTTCCAAATATATGATAGATCACGATTTTATTTAATTCTTACAAGAGAAGGAAAAGCATATTAGAATATCCTACGATGCATATAATTAACCTTGGACGCTAAAAGAAGATCTAATGGTGGAATTTTATTGGGCTTCTTAAATTTTAATAGGCTCAAGTTGATACCCAAAAACTCTCCCCTCCTTTTATAAAAAAGACCTAGCAAGCCAAGAGAAGAGATCATGCTCTCTTAGAAAGCCGAGAGCCGTAAAACACATTCACGCTTGAGAGAGGTAGAGACGCACATATGTCGTTTGATTCATTGATCCACACAGACCCACCATTACTTCCTTTTGCATCAATTGAATTCTTCAATTCATCAATTCAAATGGTCGTGGCTAGTCTAGTGCTTGGAGGAGGAATGATTTCCATGGAAGCTTAAGCCTCTTGGGAGGCAACTTGGAGAAGCATGGAGGAGACTAAGGCCTCGTGGACTTACACTTGAAGACCACAAAGAGTGTTGTTCTTTTTATCTTCTTAATTCAAAATTGAGGTTCTTTAGTTTTAAAGGGTTTCAAGTTGTGTCAATTGAAAACAATCTAGTTTTAGATTGTAAACTTATTTTCTTTGAATTGGATTGATAATTTGAATTGTGCTTGAGACAATTCTTTGGATTTTTGTTTGCAACTTTGGATTGTCAATTGAATTAATAATTGAGTTTTCGTTATTAATTTAATTGTCATTGGGTTTATCGATTTAATTGTTTAATTGAGTTGATAAATTGTCTAGTTGTTTAATTGGATAATTGTAAACAAGATTCCAAAATTATTTAGAAATCAACTGTGATTGGTTCTTAATGAGTTTAATTAGCCACCACTTATTTCACTATGAGTTTTCCAGTGGAATAAGTGTTATTGAACTCGAGGGTTTCCCATGTTTCAATTAGGTAATTAATTTCATTAATTCCAATTTTATTGATCTCCCTTTGGTCTAATTAATTGATTTGGGCTAAGAAAGTTTACTCCATGTGAATCCTAAGTAGTCTCCTTCATCATCTTAACTGGTGAAGGGTGGAATATCACCTAGAGGGGGGTGCATAGGTGATTATAAAATTCTTTCGCTGATTCCTCAAGAACCAAGTCACCCACACAACAGATGTAAGTTAAGGCAAAGTAGAGATAGAGAGTAGAAGATTGACACAGAGATGTATACTGGTTCGGTCCAAATCTTGACCTACGTCCAGTCCCCGGAAACACTCCAGGATTTCACTAACTCACCTAGAAACTCTAGGATTTTACAATTACCCGAAACACTCTAGGACTTTCACTTGCCTAGACACATTCTAGGACTTTGCTCTCTTGACTACACGCTCTGTAACTCTTGAGTAATCCTCTCTCTAGGGCTTACTCCTCTTTACAAGTCGTAATCAAAGATACAAACAATTACATACTCTGTACTAGAGATGATCCTTTCCCAGGACTCACTCCCTTACAAGTTGTAATTGTATACCCTTACTTAGGTTCCACAACCGTAAGATTTTGAGATAATCAAATAGTGTTTAGACTCCTTACTGAGTAGATATATGATAAACACTAAAGCTCTAAGTATCAAAGATACTGTACGCAGTAAAACTAAAGAATAATGAACTACCGAAGTGTATTTCGTTTCGTGTGTTGTCTCACTTGTTGAAGACTTGATTGCAGCTATATATAGCTAGAGATCATTAATTGACCGTTGTAAATCCTCATATAGCCGTTGGAGACATTAGAGGATGATTAGTGAAGCTTTTGGTCTTCTTCTCTCCCTTCTCTTTGGTTAATCCAATTGTGCGAGATGTTTAGAGTTGACTTTCGACTTTTAATCCGTTAGAGGAGCAATTATGGATGTGGAAGGAACCTTTAATTCCTTCAAAACGTGTGGAGAAAGGTTGTTCGAAGTATGCAAGTTTTACGTACTTTTTGCATTTAATGTTCGACTTTGCTTTTTGCTTTATGCTAAATCTCCATTTAATCCTGTCTAAATCATCTGAAACTCACTAACACACTGATTAAACATAGTTAGGAATAGTAATGAGTGATGATATAAAGTATTGAGATCAAACACAAATATTTCGCAAATTCGTTCGATTCGAAATTCAAATTCGCGATGCAAACTAAGTCAGTTCTTCCAAACTCGAGCCATGTTTCAATGAACTTTCAAAAGAAAAGACCGAAACTCGAAGTTTTCAATCCAAACTCGAGTTTTCTCTTCACAGAGAGAAACATTGCGATTTTGCAATTGGACATGTTTTGTGAACAAAGGCAAAACTCGAGTCATTAAGTGACTAACTCGAGTTTTGGACTTTGATGAGAAATTATGTTTTAGTCCAAAAACTCAAAACTGGAGTTTCCAAAACAAAACTGGAGTTTTCAAATGTTCGAAAAATAGCAGAGCTCTCTGCCTGGCCAAAACTCGAGTTTTCAAAACTTAGCTCGAGTTTTCACATTAGTTGAAAACTTTGAAAACTTCTCTGTAAAGTGAAACTCGAGTTTTCTCTTTTATGAGAAAACTTTGAAATAGTTTTTTGAATGATAAAGAAGTTCTCACAAGGTCGAGGCGAGCATTGTTTCGGGAGATGTAAACTCGAGTTTTCAATCTTTAACTCGAGTTTCCATAAAAACGTTGGAAACTTGAAGAACTCTTTTGATGACCTAAACTCGAGTTTCCAAATGGAAACTAGAATTTTGGTATCTTTGAAAAACTTGGTTGCTCTCTGCTAATGGAAAACTCGAGTTTGAAACGCAAACTCGAGTTTACATGATTTTTAAACCCTTGTAGATTTTCAACAAATAGCAAACTCTACTCAAAAATAAATACCGTAGAGTTTAAGAAATAGTTCAATTTTGAAAAGGCTTCCTTGTGAGGCAAACTCGAGTTTGCAACCACAAACTCGAGTTTACATATTTGTAAACCCTTTGAACACATACTCAAGGTTTTAGGTTGGATTTTAAATATACAAGCTCGAGTTCAAAATGCAAAATAGCCTGTCTTGCTCTTCATTAGTAGCAAACTCGAGTTCACACATCTAGGCTCGAGTTTGGCGGCTTGATTTAATGTTTTTGGCTTGAAATCAATTAATTTAACTTATCAAAAACATTCATACTTGTTTACAATTGTCGCTTATCATCAAAACACATTGAGAACTAACCTAGGTTTCCACTATATTGCATTATTAGTTGGTCTGGTTTAATTGATTGCTTTAGCGACGAAAGTAGCGCATCACCACATTTGTTTAATGGCCACGATGGTCAATTATTATAGGAATAAGATGGAGTCAACACTCCCAAAATTGTTAAGTCTATTGACCACTCATTTGTGGTGCTTGTTGGGAAAAACAGGACCCAAGCTCTTATGATTGGTGGGCCTTCTAAGGCTAAAGTAAAATGCAAGTCTATGGAGACAAACAAGCTAGCCTAAGGTCAAGCCCAAGAAAAGGACAAGGGCACAAGGAAGGGGAAATAAAAGTCTAAGGACACTACTACTACTGTATGCTTCCATTATCAGAAGGAAAGACATTAGAGGATGAACTGCTCATTATACCTTATGAGCCTCAAGGGAAATAAGCATGATGATGCTTCTACATCTGGTACTAATGAATCCTATGAATAGTAAACTTCTTGGTGCTCGAGTTAAGAAACCGAGGTTGGATAATAGATCCTTTTTTTGGCACTGTAGGTTGGGACACATTAATAAGACAAGATTATCTAGACTCTATCTGAATGGTTATCTATATTCCGTGGATTTCGAATCCTATAAACCTTGTGAATCTTGTTTGGCTTGTAAGATGACCAAGACCAAGCTTGAAAAGATTGTGAGTCACAAAGCCAATCAGTTATTGGAAATCATTCATTTTGATGTTTATGGGCCCATGTCTACTCAAGCTAGAGGAGGATACTCTTACTTCATCACCTTTACTAATGATAAGTCCGATTCGGATATGTGTATCTTATAAGACACAAATCTAAGGCCTTTAAAAGTTCAAAGAGTTTAGAAATGAAGTAGAGAAACAATTTGGCAAGATGATTAAGACATTTTGACCTGATTGGGGTGGTGAATATCTGAGTTAGGAGTTTCAAGATTATCTAAGAGAGAATGAGATTCTCTCACAGTTGACGGCTCCATGCACACCACATCAAAATGGTGTGTCGAGAGAAAGGAATCGAACCTTGTTTGACATAGTACGATCAATGATGAGTAGTACGAAGCTCCCAAAATCATTTTGGGGATTCTCCCTCAATATGGCGTTAAACCTTCTTAATAGAGTTCCTTCGAAATTTGTTCAGACTATCGGTATGAGATATAGAAGGGCTAGAAGCCCAACTTGAGTTACCTCAAGGTGTGGGATTGTCCAGCTTATGTCAAAACCCTAGCACCGGATAAGTTAGGGGCTACGATCACTTTGTGCTATTTTGTAGGCTATCATCCCAAGGGAACTAAGGGATACTATTTTTACTACCCTGAGGACGACAAAGTGTTTGTATCCAAGAATGCTACATTTCTTGAGGAGGATCTACTCTCTGAAGTAGATAGTGGGAGTAAGGTAGAACTTGAAGAAATTCAAGACCTACAGGAACAAATAACAAAGCCCGATTCGTTGATTAAGTGATGCCTCAAGTAAAGGCTATAGATAACCAGCCCCGTAAGACTTCTAAGGTTAGTCATCAATCGAAAGGTACGGTTTTGTGATTGAGAATCAACAAACTATTGAAGATAATGAACCTACTTCCTACACTCGAGGCAATCAAGGATGTCAACTCCTCAAAGATGGCTTCAAGCCATAGAATCTTAGATAGATTCAATGCATCAGAACAAGGTATGGACCTTGGTTCCACCATTTAAGGAAATAGTTCCCATTGGGTGCAAGTAGGTCTTCAAAAGGAAGACTGATGCAGATGGAAACATACAAACCTATAAAGCTAGGTTGGTTGTGAAGGGTTATCGTCAAAGGCAAGGAGTTATGGCGAAGGGTTATCGTATAAAGCTAGGTAGGTCTTAAGACACCAGGTGAAAGGGAACATATGGAGAGGATCCCATATGTATCGGCAATTGGATCCATCATGTATGTCATGCTATGTACGAGAGCATTGTTGATCCAATAACTTTGTATTGCGACAACACTGAAGCTAAGCTTAGGGCAAGGAACCTAGGTCTCATCAAATATCTAAACATGTGCTCTGCAAGTATCACCTCATCCAAGAGATTGTTGAAAGACAGGATATTAAGATGGACTACATCCCCACTGATGATAACATTTCGATTCTATGACGAAGGGGATTTCTTAGAAAAACATGATAGTCATTATGAGTCTTTAAGTATAACACGTTGACTGATTAACTCTAGGACAAGTGGGAGATTGTTAGTATTTAAGTGTCCTAGAGACAATTTGTTATGACATATGAACACCTTTTTACATTGTAATATTTCATGATTAATATAAATGAACACATTTTATCTTTGTCATATTTATGTCTCACTTTTACTTAAGGTCAATATGCAAATGAAGATAAAAGCCCTAGGAATAAAACAGGAGTTCTCTCAAGGATTTATGATAGGGATCATGATCATGAGTACTCGAGAACACTACATGTCTATTGCCTGAAACTTATTCCTAGTCTTGAATCACCAAGAAAAGGCATTGGTGGTCTCAATAAGATTAGTTCAACATCATCTATTTGTATAGAGATACAAGGTAGGGACCTCATGGAATGTAAGCATGGTGATGCCTTAGCTGATGTCGTGGGTGAATCTGTTAGAGAATAGATAGCACTGAATTGACCTACCTAGAGACTCCACAAAGATTTATTGTAAAGAGTATCATTGGATTTATAATGTTTCTCATCGTTTGGTAGTGTGAATCGTCCTAGACTTGAGAATGTCATCGAACACTATGTCCTAGGGTTATACTTTGACCGTATAACTCTATCCGCTTGAGAATGGAGAAAACGATGTACTCTTGGGTGTGACTCAAATACATGAGTATAGATGGACATGCGGAAAGGACTCACAGTCCCCTACAAGGGATTAGTCGTTCACAAAACCAGTAGAGCTTAGATGACTTCTAGTTGACTTGAGAGTCTATGCACAATAAGCGATCATGAAGAGTCATGATCTATCTTAGAGTCGATAGAAATTCCATGTTCTGTGAAAAGCTATATTTAGTCAAATGATACTTTATCTTTGTTCTCAACTAAATGTGAATGATGTTGTGAGGGATGATGCCGGACAGTATCCAAATTACAAAAGGTAGATCACATGATCAACTTAGTTAGTTTTGGGGCCACAAAGCATTGGTAGTGTCTTATGTGTCATTAGATAAATTGGGCTCGTTGAAGGAGTTTAATTGGTCCAAGTTTATTTATGTCAGTGACTAATTGAGTCTAATGGGTCACAGACAAAGGTTATTCCTGATGCTTAAAATTAGCAAGTTTGGGCCAATCATTGTTATTGAACTTTGTAAAGAATAGAGGTGTAATTGGGTTTAAGTGAGACTCCAAGCCCAATAGTAAAATGGTGTCATATTTGAGCCCTTAATGGGAAATCAGTTTCCCACAAAAGGGGTATTAAGCCAATTTGAATTTGGAATTCAAATTTTGATTTTGAAATTTAAATTTAAATTTTAAATTCAAGATATTAGGTTATAAAAGATAATTTTGAATTATCTAATGTGTGTGTGTGTGTGTTGGATAAATAAAAGATAAATAATGAATAAATATTGGATAAAAAGTGATCTTAAATTTCGAATTGAAGACACAAATTAAAGATATGAATGTGATCCATTATCTTGAATTTTAATTCAAGAAATAATTCAAAATTCAAGATCACTTTTCATCCAATCTTTATTCATTAGTTATCCTTTATTTATCCAACACCCTTAATTATTTGAATAACACCAAATAATGGGCCTTTCATCTAAAACCCTAATTAAGGGTGTTGGCCAAAATACACAAGGAAATTAGGTTTTGAAATTTTTCAACCAACCAAGTTTAATTAGAAGGGAGTTAGTCGAAACAAGATAGAGCTCAACCTCTTGAGAATTTCGGCCAAACCACCAAGGTAAAGATAAAGAGGCGCCATCCAAGAAAGATCCAATCTTATTCATCCTATCTTCAACCTAATCTCAAGAAACCTCACCTTCTTGAGACAAGAAAACCCAAGAATATTGAGTCCTCAACCTTGCCATCTTCTAGCAAGCATCCAAGGAGAGAGGAATCAAGGAGTAGGAGTTCTCAAGGAAATTGGGAGATAGCTATATGGATCAATGTTAGAAGAAATAATAAACTTTGAAGTCTTCGAGTAATCTAAGGTAATCCTAAAAACCCATATGTATTTAATGAGTAGATCCTGAAAATGTCCCTTGAGTATTTTTTTTATCATTTAGTTACATGTTATCATGAGCACCGTAAGAGTTTTGAAAAAGGAAACCAATTTGGGATAACTTATGAGCACTTGTAAAGAGTTACGAGTTCTATAATGATTTGTGTTTCTGAAATCATAATTGAAATCATAATGCATGAGTACCGTAAAAGTTACGGGTTTTCATGAGCGCCCGTAAAGAGCCACGAGTTTGATAATGATTATATGTTTATAATATTCAGTTTCATGAGAACCAATCGAGTTACGGGTTCTCATATGTTAACTCATTGCTTAAACAATTACACTTTTAAGTAACTCTTGAGTACCATAAAGAGTTACAGAGTTCTCATAAGTACCGTAAAGGGCAACACCCCAAATTAACTAACACACATGTTATCCTACTCTAACAAATCAGGCAGAACTTCCTCATAGCAAATCAACCGTCCAAAATTTACAGAAACCTAAGAAATCACCCGTAAACTCCAACACAATACTAGTAGGATTAGAATTACTTACATTGATCGTTGTTTTTTTTTTTTTTTGCAAGATTTCCTTCTTCCCCTGATTTTCAAATTTTCAGCCAAAACCCTAATCACCATTGAACAAATAAAATTCCGTGATTAAAGAGTAGAAGAAGAGAAGAACTAGGGATTATAAGTCCATAACGTGAGAAATTACCTCAATTTTGCGAGACTTCACTTCTCTTCTTTCCCCTTGCAATTTCGGTGGTTTGGAGTTTCTGGAGGTGAGTGATGAATCAGAATGGATAAATGAAGAGAAATTGACGTGTTATTAGGGTCCATAAGTCTGTTTATAAGGGGAAGTACCAAATTACCCTTCAACTTTCGCGAAACTATGATTATTCCATTAGTTATAAATTCAATTGAATTTCAACTTTTCCTTTTCGTATCCAATTGACCAAAATTCTTGAGTCATTTTTAGGAAAATATTAACCCATTTTATTGGCTCATAACCCATGCTCATGTACCCAAAAATTTTAAACAATTATAAGACATACGGCACAAATTCATAAAATATGCAATTTTAACCTTCCTTTAATTTTCTTAACATTTCTAGTGGAACTCAAGCAACTTTTTTTCATTCCTTTTTATTTAAATTCAATGCTCCAAAAGGAACAAATGAGTATTATTTCCATATGTCCATTGGTGACAACAATTGTCTCAAAATTTTCGGTTTCAGTGAAATCGAGTATTTCGGGTAAAATTGACCCTTTTGTCAAAATTCACCATTTCTTTTCACCAATTATATGTACATTATAGATGGAGTTTGTCAAAGAAAATTTGGAATATTACAATGGGCGGGGGATATTATAAATACCCCCACACACCCACACACACTCACGGCTAGATAGAGAGAGCGAGAAAATAGATAGAAGAAGAGAGCAAGAAGAGAACAAGGAGGTTATTTGGGTGTTTTAAGGTAAGTTATTTATCTTATAAGATTATTTAGGTAATTAAACTAACTTTTTTTCAACAAACTTCATCCATGAAAGTTATTCCACGTATTTTTATTTTTAATGAGGGTATTATTGTGTTGATTAGTGAAAATTTTGGGTAAGGATTTTGAAAAAGTTTTGAATTTTGACAACAGATAATTTTAATCGGTTTAGATTTGTTAATTGGTTGTTGTATGAATTTAAAATTAATTTTCTATTTAAAAACTTTAGATTTATGTCATTTATGAAATTCGTAAAACTAAACTGTCATTTTTGAAATTATTAGGTCTAAACTTTCATTTTTGAAGTTTTTAGGACTAAAGTATTATTTATGAAATTTGAAGGACTAAACTGTCATTTCTGAAATTAGTAGGTATAAACTGTTGTTTTTGAAATTTGAAGGACTAAACGGTCATTTTCAAATTTAAACCCCAAACTACCATTTTTATTTTTATTATAATAATATATGATTATTAAAACTTATATATTTTTAATTATATGAAATTATAAGTTACAATTTTGATTACGTGGAGTTTTGAAGAATTATTAATGTGTAATAGATGATTGTGGTAGATTGATTTTGACGTGTATTTGAGCTATTGGATTTGGAGCAGTGTGGTAATAATAGACTTTGGCGAGAGGTAACCACTTTCCTCTTGTTGTACATGCTTGTATGATGTTTATGAGTGTTTTTTAATTATATAAAACTATGAAATTATGTTAATATATAATGCAATTGTCTTGTGATTTATTTTCATGGAGAAATGATTAGTGATATTATATTATATGAATTTGTGTGGAATTATGAGATTGAAAATATTCTATTGAGAACTTGTGAATTAATAATGATATGTGATAATCCATTATCATTTAATCTCTTGAGTATTTATATGAGAGCGGATGATGGATGTGGATTTGATGGGAAGTTATTGAAAGAGGAAATAAGGGGGTGAAATCTTATACAAAAAGAGGAAATAATGTAGTGAGCTTGCAAGTGTATACTAGTTAGTCTTTTGGCCTATTTGTTTTTAATATAGCCTTGACACCCCACTAGTACATTAGAGGGGGAACCTGTGGTCCGATCTTGTGCTCTGAGATTTTGGCCGGTCCATATCACTTAATCAGTGAGCTTGTTGAGTTGAACTACCAGTCATATGGATGAGTACTAGCACATAGTTTTATATATGTGTGCTCATGTGCTAAATATGAAAAAATGAGATATTGATATTGTGAATTGATATATACATATATGTCATCATGTGCCATTTTTAATAATGCTATGATTTAATGATATCCACTTGAAAACTTTGGAAGTTTAAGCTACTTCTGTTAACAACAATGTTTCCATCTTTTTAGTATATGTTGTATTATTGTATATTACAACATTATGGCTCATTTTACATGTGCTCTATCTATTTTGAATATTTTGATACATGATGAATGATTTGATTAAATCCTTAATTAATTATTATTTTATGAAAAAATGGAGGACGTTACAGCTTTTGTCCATGGAAATTTTAGAAACTTGTGTAGCATTTTGGTTTCTCTTTTGGAAAAAAAAAAACCATGGTTGCTTATTTATTTTCTTGGCCCAACAACCTTGTTTATTGATTTATTTATTTAATATTATTGGTTAAGATATATTTTTTAAAAAAAAGTAAGACGGTGGGCTATATATTCAAAACCAAGTGGGCTAAACCAACGGGGTTGGGTGTAGCAAAAGGGGTTAGTCTCTTACAATATAGCGAACTAAGGTTCGAATTCTCATTGGGAGAGGTGCCTACATTTAATGTCCGACAAGTACTTCGAATATAATTACTTCTAATATGGGATACCTATGCTTAGAAAAGAAAAAGAAAAGCAAGTGGGCTATAATAAATTCATAATACACTTAACAATAATAAAATTTAGGGAAAATTAATCTTTTAACTTTTTATCTTTTTAACTCACTTATAACTTAATTTCGAAATATGACTTAGCGTGACCCGGTCCCTAAAGCTGTTGATTAAATTATAACTCAATTCCTTAGTTTTTCAATTTTTTAAATTATTCCCTCAAGTTTTTAATATAGAATATATTTAAGAATTGATATTGATCATAAATATAGGACAAAGTTTTTGTATATTTTAATATTTTCTTAATTTAACCCTTTTGATGCTCTATTCCCAATACTGATCATATAGGAGAGGAAATTAATAAAAATGATAATGGTGTTTTAGAAAAAATGTTTATATAACTATTGTCGGGACCGGAGGAGTATTTTATTTTGTTTTCTTTACCTCTCAGTTGTTGAAGCCGTTCCCTTCTGCACGCATACTTCCTGAACATAATTTGCTAGTGAACACAGCCACTGTTGTACATATATAATTATATATTGGTCCACATGGGTTCTATGAGAAGGAGATGGAAGCTACATCTCAATTTCTCTTTCTTCAGATCACACGATTTTTAGCTGGGTCTTGAGCATGAAATTGATTCCTTAGAGAGGGCACTAAGGAATCGAAAGGGAGAGAAAGAAATAGAAGGAATCATCGTTTACCCTGCTTCGGGAATCTAGATATAGTGAACTCAACTTGGTGAGATGCAACTCCTGGAGAAGAGCGATCGTTAATGGTGAAAGCTGAGTTGTGGGCTGAGTTGGAGGCAATTTTTGCCACATAGAAGGATTCAAAACTGAGGCATAGATGTTATAAGGATAATCATAATCAAAAGTGAGAAGTAGAGGAACTGAGTCATAAATGGGACAAAAGTTTAGGGTTCTAGTCACTCGGAGTCATATTTGAGGGATTAAATTATAAGTAAGCTAAAAGTTAAAGGACCAAAATATTAATTTTTCTTAAAATATACTCCTCCGGTTTTTAATATAAAACATATTTTGAGAATTGATCTCAGTCATGAATATAGGACAAAGTTTTTGTCAATCTTTTCCTAATTTATTCTTTTGGATCTTTGCCTTAATAATAATCAAGGAGGAGGAGGAACGAGGGAATTAATGAATGTGACTAGAGTGTTTTAAAAATACATGCCACACTAACTAACTTAACCAACTACTTTAATCTAGTCAAATTAAATAAATAGTCTTATACTAAGGATTAGAGTAGTAGTATACAATTGAACTTCCCTGAAAGTTAGGGTTGAAGGGTTTTTTTTTTTTTGCCCTAGAAGTTTCTCCGATGAGCTATCGTCATCAATAAAATTTTTAGGGACAATTTTGCTCCCAAAGTGGTAACACTACAACAATTTCGTAACGCCCGTCCAAAATAATTGACAAATGATAAATGAATTGATATAGTCCAACTATTCATAATTTCCCAAAAAGCTTCTTTTAGCCGTAATCCTTACACCTGTGTCTTCCCTCTCGATCCCGATCCACTGCCCATTTCTTTTATGCGGTCTGGAGTTTAAATGAATGAACAGGGTAACAGTTAATCTCATGTGTAGGTATGAAATATAAATCACAGTATAACACATGAATAAGCATGGAGTAATTCACAATAAATAAGTCGCATTGTTAAATCAAACCTAACAACCAAGGACGTCTCCTTTGGAACACGCATCTCCATTTTAAGACACGCAAAATATCAATCCATAACTAGAATACATACATGCAAATTATCTAGCAACCATGATCATATACATGAATACATACATACAAGCTAATAAGATACTCAATTACCCATCTCAAACTTGAATCCTTAATTCGTCCGAAGGTCTTTGGGATCGATTAGGTGTCAAGGTATGCCTATAAACATTTATCATTGTCATTAGTCAAAATAACTAACTACGTGAATTACTTTTAGAGGATTAAAAATAGATTAATCCTAAAAATTCCCTTACTAAAAATACCCTTCTTAATAAATAATAATATTATTTATTATTATTATTATTTATTGATCTATTTTATTAAGAGTCATGTCCTTTAAAAATGTTAAGAAAGTTTGTCCTTGTCACTTCAGAGTCTTTATAACCCTTAATAGACAAATTATCCAAAAAGAAAAACCTTTACTTTGAAGGTTATGCACAATTAACAACTTGCTTGACTATTTTAAGGTTTATCAAAATTTGAATTTTTTAACTTTTCTCGAGAATTTACAAAATTCATAATTTGACCGATACAACTCATATAGAGTGATTCCAATTTCTATTTAAACTTTGATAAGTCTATTTTCATAAATTAAAGTCACCAAGTTGATTTATGGTAAGGAAAATTTCCAATTTTCGAAAAACACAAATAATATCCAGAATTTTCTGATTAAACTTTAAAAATTCATAATTAATTCTACAAAAATCGAAATGAGGTGCTTCCAAAAACTACTTGTTCCTTAGCTTGAGTATGTCTTGTTTCTTTCTGAGTTTCTTGTTCTCAACTTTCTGTGCGTGAGTGTTTCTCTTTGGTCTCTTGGTCTCACTCTCTCTCGGTTTCACCCTCTGATTCTTCTCTCAGACTCAGGTCTCCCTCTCTCTCTCCCCTTCACGTTCACACTCTCGGACTAGACTCTCTCTCTTTCTCGGTCTCTTTCCTTGTGCTCTTCTCTGGATGAATGAAGATGAAGAGAACAAATATAAGGACTTGGGGGGTGGTCAGACCGAGAAGCATGGCGAACACAGGGAGCACAGCGTTGGGCTCGAGAGGCACTGTTGCGTGTGCTTAGTTGATCGCCGAAAGTGCTGACATTTTTTCCACGGTGGTTTTGTGTTTTCAGCTGATATGAATAAATGAATTTATATATATATATATATATATATATACCTATTGTCCTACTGTTGTTGTGTTTCGATAAGAAGCTAAGGCTAGTAGGAAAAATGGGCTAAAGAAATCTTAATGAATAATCGGGAGTTTGCGTGGCGGAAGTTTAAAGCAAAGAAGAATGAACTGGAAAAAAAATTAGCTGATGGTGTGTGCGTATTACATGGGTCTGGGTGTGTGTGTTATGTGTGTGTGTTGTGTATATTGGGCTATTTAAAGAATAGTGGGCCTGCCAGCCCTTGGGTAATGCAATGGCATGTTAGCTGGGCTTGTGTTAGTGTCGACCTTATGTCGAGTGTATCAAAGTCCGACCCTGCTGAACCGTTTGGTCCCCAATCAAAAATAAAAATAATAATAGTGGGCCTTTGCTTTGTTGTCCAAATGCATGGGATATGTGTGTTCTACGTGCTGACAGAAGGGGTTATGGAACCAACGGAGGTTGACATAAGTGATAAGCGGCTTGTGTCGCTTAAGCAAGGTCTTAGGTTCGAGCCTTATGAAGGCAAAAAAAAACCCCGCTGGAAGACTCTCCTACCATAACTAGGTGCGCGACTCAGGTCAGATCCAAATTAGTCGGGGCGAAGCTCTAGTGAACCGGGTGGGCAAAAAAAAAAAAAGGGTTATGGAATGCATGTGTTTGGGTTTAATGAATTGGGTTGGACTGGTGTGTGTTAAATTATGGGAATGTGTGCTTTACTTGTATGATCCAACACCACAAAACACTTACTAATTCTTACTTTCCCTTTTTCTAACTAATATTGAGCCATAGTCTATCCCTTGTAATTATTCCTTGGGTTTATTCTATTCTCAATTATTTCCATTAGGCCATAAAATATTGTCTCTAAACATTTACGGCAAGAATTATTCTCTAATCATTTGTCCTTAATTTTACAAAAAATATGTGTAAATTTCCAAATATTACTTTTAATATTTTTTCTAGGACAAATTTCCCATAATTTTGTTTTCTAAATATTTCAAGGAAAATAAATTCCTAATTTTCCAAATAATTTATTTAATCATTTGGCCAATTTCCACCGTGTAACTCTCATATATTATTACTATAATTTTACGCTTAAATTATTCCTTATTTCAAAATTATTCTTTTCCCGGAATAAATTTAGGGGAAAATAAGCCTTAATTTTCAATAATTATTCTCATAGTTATTTGTCCTTAATTTATGGGAAAATATTTCCCTAATAATTAATTTCATAATTATTTCACGATTTAATTTCCCATAAAATATTTAAATTTCAAATCCCAAAATTTGGGATGTTACAATTTCGACCTGCCATAATATAGCATCAACCGTTCAACATTTGTTGACATAATTTTGCTGAGGTGGCATGCCCATGTAGCATGCACCTCACTTAAGGAGAAAAAATGGCTGAGGTGGCATGCCCAACTTATTTTCTCCCAAGTGTTGAAGTTGTAGAAAAGTTGTTGTAAATGATGTTTTATGAAGTGGTAAAACTCATTGGAAGTATAGTAAATATCACTGATAGTGTAACAAATGATTTAAAATAATATTATCTTACATAGATTTTCCCAAGTGTTGAATTTTATTTTATTTTTAAAAAAGTGTGGTAAATTGCTAATGTGTAATGGTGAAACTTGTTTCAAGTATAGTAAATTTTGCCTCTAAAGTAATTTTAATTTCATAGTCATTTGGGAAAATCCTTTAAAAATGCCTTTTGAACTTCAAAATCTCCAAAAGGTCATGTGGATAAGGAAAGGAATAAATAGGGCAAAATTTATTAGTTTGGGAATTTGAAGTTTATACTTTTACGAAATTGCTCCTCAAATAATTTTTTCTTAGAAAAGACAAGCTCCCCCTTGCTGGTGGTGAATGGGGGATTTGATCCCCAACCCTTCCCATATATTCCAAAAGGATGGTAACCATTAAGCTACTAAACACCATTGATTTATATATGCAAAAAATATAAATAAATAAATAAATAAAATCCTAAGCATAGATATCTTTCTATTGAAGGCTTATATTCGAGGCGTGTCGGGTATTAAATTCGAACACATCTCCCAATGAAGATTTGAACTTTAATTCATTATGTTGTGACAGACTAGTCTGTGTCATTAAGCCCAACCCCCATTAAAAAAAAAAAAGTTCACTCCTAAACATTCACCACATGCAATTGACTACTTTCGTATTGCAATTGACAACCACTTTTTTTCAATTCTCAAACTTAGAATAAATGGATCCTTTTGGCAATTTACTACTTTTGTAAAATAATTTACTACACCTCAATGGATATGTACTGCACTGGTAACGTAGTTGACAACATTCATAATTATTAAAATAGAAAATAATTAATTAGAATTTCATTCTATTTTCTAAAAATATTTATTATTATAATTCATAAAATAAATAAATAAATTTAAAAATAATATAATATAATATAAAAACAATACTACACTTATAATGTGGTGATAACATTTGTGAAGGTATTTACTATTTAATTAACGCCCATTTACAACAAATTTAAACAAGTTCTAAATTAGGAGAAGTTCAAATAATTGGATGAGGGTTCTAGGCAATTGACTACAAATATCAATTTTACAAGTAATAGCTAATTTTTTAAATATATTTTTAAAATGGTAAATATCTTTAGTAGTAATTTCATTCGCGTCACAAGTAATAGTTTATAATTATAAATTATTTGTTTCAATTTTCAAAATCTTCTAATTTAGTGTTCATTTTTAAGTCATTTCTAGTAGTAATATATCACTGTGAAATTGGACAAATAAATAATAACAAAATTGAATATTTTCATATTTAGTACTAGAATTTTTATTTTTTATTTTCATAATTGAATATTGTTAGGAGGTTGAATTAGTTATGATGTTTTTTGAAGTGGTGAAAACTCATTGGAAGTATAGTAAATATCATTGATAGTGTCGTAAATGATTTAAAACATTATTATCTTACATAGATTTTTCCAAGTGTTGATTTTTTTTAAAAAAAAAAGTGTGGGAAATTGCTAATTTATAATGGTGATAGTAAATTTTGTCTCTAACATTGTTATCAAACTTGCAAGTTGACTCTCTGAGTTTAACATTTTTACGTTTTTAACTAACAAAATCGAGTTGAGTCATTAGTAAACTTATGATCATTGTAAACTCGATTAAACTCATGAGTTTATATACCAAGGTTACCGTTTTTATGTTTTCACTTCTACAAAATCATGTTAATTCACCTTTAAACTCGTATTAACTTTTTCGATTTGATCATTTTCAGTGGCTTTAAATATAAATTTTATAGAAATTTCTTTGTTAAATATGATAAATTATGAATATTAATGTATTTAATTTCAATTATTTGGATTTAAAAAATATTTAAATCAAATTGTTATTATTTTTATATTTTAATTATTTAATTATACACTATTAATATCTATTTAATGACAAAAGTAAACTCGAACGAATTTACGATTTGAGTTCACGATACGAGTTTACCTCATTGTCACGAGTTTGTTTAAACTCGCGAATTTGATAACTTTAATCTCCGAAGTAATATTAATTTCATAGTTATTTGGGAAAATCCCTTAAAAATGCGTTTTGAACTTCAAAATCTCCAAAAATAAGCATAGATATCCTTCTATTAAGGCAATCATATTCAAGATACCTTGTTAGGTATTAAATATAGGGATAAAGACCAATTTTCCCACGGAAGTTTTGGGTTTGGAGCACCCAGCACCCAAAAGTTTTTTTGGTATCTTTTTGCCCTAGAAGTTTACAAATGTAGCAATATTGCCTATCAGTTGATCTTAACCGTTGGATTGGTCATTTGTGGTATCATTTTTGCCCTGAAAGTTTACACAAATTTGCTCCTAAAAAAACTTCCGGGGTAAATTTGCTCCTAAAAAAACTTCCAGGGCATATTTGCTCATTTTTGTAAACTTCCGGGGCAAAAATGATGATACCAAGAAAACTTCCAAGGTCTTGGATGCCCCTAGCCAAAACTTCCATAAAAATGATATTTAACCCTTAAATATAGGTACATCTCTTAACGGGGATTTGAACCTTGATTCGCCATATTATAAGATACTAACCTATAACAAGACCATTATTTCAATTAGATAGCGTGTGAAAAATGAAAATTCTAGGTCGGAGAGGTATGTGGTAAGAGTTGTTGATTCACTTTTACTTAAATCATTTTAAATTTATAAAAGGGCATTTTAAGAAAATAAGTAAAATTAACTAATTTAACTTATCTCCTTAATCTCCTCAAAATCGATTAAATATGTTCTATGATTAGGACTGTAGGCTCCTATTTTTCATATAAGAGCTCATCTATGGTGAAAATTACACTACATCAAGGATTGGATGAGTATGTTTCTTTATCTTGTGTTTCTTGAGACTCCTCTAATCTTCAAGGGGCATGTCGCATGTGACCAAAATGATAGTGACCTCAATGGTGAGCATGTCGTTGTCATTTATGAATGACAAAACACAGATCAAATTTGAAGGCGTGGAAATTTTGGAAGCATATCAATTCAATTTTTTTTTAAAAATGAAATTTCAAAGTATTTTATCAAATGAATTTATTTTTAGGGTCTTAGTTTTAGTATCGTGCCAAAAATGGATGTTAACGTCGTCGGTGTCCAATTTATTAATAAATTAAAACAAAGTAAAAGGTATTTAAGAGTAAGAAAAAATCTTGTAAAAAGATTAATATAAAATAAGGATCTTCAAGTTGCACATATAATTTTTTTAAATGAAGAATTCTGTTTAAATCCATTTGAAATATCTAAATTTAGAATCAGGCCTGCATTTTAACAAATTCTAAATAAGGCCTACAAGCTTGACTAGGGAATTATAAATGTTATTAAAAGACCATAATGCTTTTTACAATTAAAAAATTGAATATTTTTAATTGTAAATTCCTATTATCTGTTAACCCTAACCCTAGAATCCATTCCATCATAAAGCATCACAATCTCAACTTTTAGTCAACTCAACAATATTAAGAAATAAGTCCTCACAATATTTTTAACCCTAATGTCGCACAATTTACATGGAATGATTGAAAGACTAAACACCTATAGTGTGTTTTCACAACTATAGATTCACAAAAATAAAATAATAAAAAAATCTTTGATTTTCCTAGAAACAAAATCAGCCCAAATTTCACTGTAATTATAAATTATCTTCAATAAGAAAACTATTTTCGTGGCCATGTGTGATTGGAGAGGGACTCAAAGAAGAAATTAAGACTGAATAGCATGTTAAATGGTAAATCAATAGGAGAAATCTCAAGAAGGAGAGGAGCTATGAGGAATTGACGAGATTGAGATGAAGGTTTTATTACAAAAAAGAATGAGGCAAAGAGAAAATTAAGAAAAAAAGGATATATTGGTAAAATTAACAAATTCATAAATCCTTAAACAGGCCTAAAAGCCTTATTAGAGATTTGTTAAAAGCGCATGACTGATTCCGGATTTTGTATTTCAAATGAATTTAAATAGAATTTTTCCAATTTTTTTATGTAAATTCAAATTTTCAATTATAAATATGCTCTTGTTTTGAACCAATTTTTTAAGGGAAAAACACTTCTCATGTTGTAGGAGAAGTGTATTCTCATGTCACACACACTTGAAATGGTGAAACCCACATATATATATATATATATATATATATATATAATTAGCATTATATATATCGAGACTTGACCCAGAATTGTAATTAGGAGGGCGAAAATTACATAAACGAACCCATAGTTTCAGGAAATCACATTTTAACCTCATAAAATTATTAATATTTTCACTTTAGTCCCTCTATGAAACTATTAGAGAGGGCTAAAGTGCAAATACTGAAATTTTTATGAGGTGAACTGTGATTTTCTAAAATTTTGGGTTTTTTCTATAATTTTAGGGGGGCGGGGGCCACCCCTAGCCCCCCATGTAGGTCCGTCCTTGATATATATACATATGTGTGTGTGTGTGTTTCACACCATTTCATCTCGTGCAGAATCTTCTTCTCACGTAATACGGAGTTTTAAACCCCATTTTTAATAGGATTTTTATTGTCATTCTTCCTTTCTACTATTTAAAGACCTACATTGTAAGTAGACATTTAAAAAAGCTTCAGGCTCGACCAAGCCTTATGAAGACTTAAGTCTGAATCTAAAAAAAAGCTTGCATTTATACTCAGGCCTAGGCTCAAACCTTCTATCCCCATTATACGCCTTAACTTATTTAGTCAAAGTCGATCCTGTGCCTGTCCTATTTCCATTCCTAGGAGGAAAATACCAAATACTCATCAACTTGCATCTCTTCATCTTCACACTGAGATTCTTCTTTGATTTCTGACTCTTCCTCCTTAGTCCTTACTCATCTTAGATTCTTCAATATTGACCATTCCTCCTCACCTCATCTTCTTCATTTACTGAATCATCCTCCTTGATTACTCTCAAATTCTTCATTTAACAACTCTATTGCATTAAACAAATTGTAATACTCTCCGTTCTTAATATAAGGCTCAACTAACTTTTTTAGAGATGTTAAAAAATTTAAATAAATTATTTAAGCATAGCAAATTATTTTAGACTATATATCAATTTATAAGGAAGGAAAATTAGTTTAGAAAAAAGAGATAAACATAAATATTTTAAAGTAATATATTTAATTTCCTTTATGCCTTTTAAAAAATAAAATTGAGATAAATTTATAGAATATAGAAGGAAAACAATTGAAGGCTTCCATGGGATTTTACTTTAGGAAAGTCGCACCCCACCTGCTATGTCTTTTGTCTTTCTCCACTTTTAGTCTTCGCACATGGTTTTTTTTTTCCCGCAAGACCTAACTCATTCACTAATTCATATGAGATAGTGGTGTGTTTGAAAAAAACACACACAAGTGGCTTTTTTCAAATAATTATGTGCATTATTTTTTAAAGAATAAAAAAGCTTATCTAGGCCGTATGTAAACGGCGTTTACAATTATGTTTGTAAAAGACTGAAATTGCACCTATTTAAATGTTAGGGTTAAAATTACATCCTTAAATACTTTATGGTTAAAATTACAGTCAATATTGATAAAAAATTTAAAGTGCAAAATGGGCCAAACGTATTTAGAAAATTGATTAATAAACAATATTTGAATGGGGACGGATTGTCATGTCTTTTCCTTCTTGGAAAAAAAAAATATTATTTGAATTTCAAAATCTCAAAGTAGTTTTGTTGCCTATAAAAATATTTATAGCCCGTCTTTTAAAACAAAGTTTTTTTTTTTTGCATTACTTTTTTTTAAGCTAAAAAATGAAGCTTAAAGAAAAAAAGCAGATTTTTGGTTTTTTTTTTGTGACTTTTTTTTCTTAAAAAAACTATTATCTAAACACATAAACTAATAAAATAATACTTTTTTGTATAAAAATGTTTTTTTTTAAAAAACTATTCAAATGGGCTTTCTAGTATTGACTATTAAAATCTAGCAATTAATTGCTCATTTTAGCATAAAATCACTTATTCGAGATTTTGAAGTTCATGAGGTATTTTCTTATCTTTCTCTTTTTTTTTCAGTATTTTAATAATTTGGATTTAATTATTTATAAAATATATTTTATGCAGGTTTAACCTATGAGAATCCACCCAAAAAACGAATATCCCCTGCTCCTTCCCAGTTCCCACACGCCATTAGCTCCTCCACGACATCATTTGTAATTAAGGTAGTGGAGCCCTAAAAGAATTCAAAAGGCAAATGGAAACTCTATTAGTCCACACACATACTGACATAAGTAGGATAAAGACACGTGACTTTACTTGGAGACCACACTTTTTTTTTGGTCAACAAGAGGCCACATATTAATATCCACACATTTCACTTTTTGTCGCCATCACAAGATTCATATCCCTTAAAAAAAAAAAAAAAAAGGACCTCTCACCCATTTATATTTATACGGTCCCCCCCAAAAAAAAACAATTCATTACATTCATTTGACAAAAAATCATTATATTCATTAATTATTAGTTAGTAATCTTTTCAAAATATTTATTGAGCATATTTAGATCTCTCGTATTTTACGTGAATTCATATCTCCCTTTGATATTATATATATATAAGCATTGTCAAATTTATGAATTGATTCTTTAAATTTACATCTTTTACGTTTCTAACTTACAAAATCATGTGAGTTACATTATAGCTATAAACTCGTCAACTCACGAGCACCAATTTTATAATTTTTACTCTTAGAACTTACAAAATCGTATTAACTCACTCTTATACTAATTATTTCTATTGGATCATGCTCATTCGCTTTATATATGGATATTATAAAATTTTTTTATTGAGTATGATAAATTATGAATGTTTAATGAATTTAATTCCAATTATTTAGATTTAAAACATATTTAAATCAAATTGTTGTCATTTCTTACATTTTAATTATTTAATTGTACATTATTAATACATATATATTGATAAAAATAAACTTCTATGAATTTACAATTTAAGTTCAAATATGATTTTACATCATTGTTACCCGTTTGCTAAAACTTGTGAGTTTAATAACCTTATATAGGAGAATATTTTATGGAAGATACTTCTTAAATAAGAGATATTAATAGCCTAGTCTGCAATTTTTACTTTTCATTATTCTTCATTAATTGTTAGTTAGTTTCATAGTACTCCCTCCGTCACAATTATGGGAGCAAATTTTATAGTTGGTTTTGTCCCTAATTATAAGAGTAAGTTTTAACTTTTGTCATTTTTTTCCTATAATACCCCTATTTATACTTTCTCAATAATAATTAAAGACAATAATAATTTAATAATACACCTATATATTTTATAAAGTAAATAATGTTTGCAACTCATTAATGTCATATACACCTAAATTATATTTTTTTATATAAAATAATTTTTGAGCAATTTTTGTCATATTTTTCCCATATCACCCTTACTAATACTTCTTCCACAATAATTAATTTACAACACGCTTATATTATATCAAATGAGATTCTACCTTAATTTTTATTTTTAAATAAAATAATTTTAATATTCCTTTATTTATTTATTTTTTGTAATACTATTAATAGTTGTACAATCAATTCATTTTCATTATTTTTTAACACAAGTTGTTCGGCTAATGAAATTCGTCGGTGGACTAATGATTTTTAAAGAGTCATTAAATAACATCATAGCGTACGTCGCTCCAAATTAATATTTTCAATCTATTTACAACACATGATAAGTTAAAGGGTATATTTTCAATTAATATTAATATGGTAATTGAGGGGGTGTGATGTGAAATGAGACAATAAAAATCCAGTAAGAAAATGAGGAAGCTAGTTAAGAAAAAGGTTAGAAGCAGTAAAGAAGAAAGCAGAGAGGGTCGAATATGAAAGATACGGAAGCAAAGGGAAAGGCAAACAAACGGTAACCCGCCACCCCACACATTGCTTTTATGTAATTTTTAATTTTTAGAGGGTATTTTTTGAAAAATACACATAATTAACTAATTTAACTTCATTCCTTAATCTCCCAAATTACAGTAATTTGCTCACTATAATTAGGGGACGGAGGGAGTATTAAATATCCACTTATTCGTTGTTTATAATAAATATAGGGAGATATTATACATATAAGTATTGTCAAATTTATGAGTTGACTCTTTAAGTTTACATTTTTACATTTCTAATTTCTGAAATCATGTCGATTACACTTGTGATAGTTATAAACCTCTGGTCAACTCGCGAGCACCAATTTTATAATTTTTACTCTTAGAACTTACAAAATCGTATTAACTCACTTCTTGTACTAACTATTTCTATTGGATCATGCTCATTCGCTTTATATATGGATATTATAGAAATTTTTATTTAGTATGATAAATTATGAATGTTTAATGAATTTAATTTCAATTATTTAGATTTAAAACATATTTAAATCAAATTGTTGTCATTTCTTACATTTTAATTATTTAATTGTACATTATTAATACATATATATTGATAAAAATAAACTCCTATAATTTACAATTTAAGTTCAAATATGATTTTAAATCATTATTACCCGTTTGCTAAAAGCTCGTGAGTTTAACAACCTTATATGAGAGAATATTTTATGGAAGATTATACTTCTTAAATAAGAGATATTAATAGCTGTCTCGCAATTTTTACTTTTCATTATTC
This sequence comes from Acacia pycnantha, assembly GCA_025563575.1. Taxonomy (NCBI): domain Eukaryota; kingdom Viridiplantae; phylum Streptophyta; class Magnoliopsida; order Fabales; family Fabaceae; genus Acacia; species Acacia pycnantha. Next base: position 136,616 of record JAMWYP010000528.1, read on the forward strand.
TTCATTAATTTTTAGTTAGTTTCATAGTATTAAATATCCACTTATTCATTGTTTATAATAAATAAGAATTTTTAAAAATAAGGTTGTATTTTTATATATTTATTTTTAAAAACCAATTTTAACAAACTTTTATAATTTGGCTATCTGTTTATTATAAAAAGGATTAGAGAGAATATCTGGAAAAAAGGTACTAGAGAGAATAATTGTTAGTTACTATTGATATTAGATAATGAGAATGGTAATCTTCATTTCTAATTTTGATGAAAAAATAATTTTCAATCAAAATAAACATACATGTTTCTTTATTATCTTGTCAAATATGTTTTTGTTAAAATAGTTAATTTAAAATAATTTGGTGGGCAAAAATAAATAAAAGTAATTTGAATAAAATAAAATCAATATATTAATATAGATGATTTATTTTGCGGATCATCAATATGGATGACATATAAAAGTTATAACAAGAAATATATCTAATTTAATAATAAATTTTCATTTTTGAAATATAAAATTATGTAGAATTATAAATATTAAAAACATAAACATTATTTTGGTTTTTAGTTTTTAAAACAAGTTACTATTTTTTTTTTTAAAACCCTTACTACTAAATTGCTAAATAATTTGTTTTCCCAATAAAAGAACTGTTTCTAAGACAAAAACCCCTTTCTTTCACGGGTTCACATAATGGTGTTTAGTAATTTTAGGTGAATTAATGAAAGGTGCCAAAGTCTGGAAACACATCTTCATTAATGTCCAAAGCGACGTAGTTTTGAAGGAGATCATTTTGGAGAAATCCTTTACCACTATATACTGCCTTCATATCCAAACTTTATTTCTTAGGAAAATTTAAGTTAAACGGAACTTTTTGAAACTTCATTCCATTGTATTTGAATCGATGGTCAAAAAATGAAATTCATTTTGTAGGTGAAAAACCAATGATACACTTTTTTATTTTTATTTAGAAGAACATTCATAAGACAAAAAATAAAGGGGAAAATTACACTCGAGTCCCAAGGAAGGAAAAAAATTACAAAAGTCACTTGAAATCACGAAATTACGAGAAAAGTCAGGAATTTTTGTTGTAAATACATACATTTCATTGTAAATACATACATTTCACATTGTAAATGGTTTAGGACTTTTTGATATTATTTGTACGGAATTAAAATCCAGGTTTTAAATGTTGTTGTAAATACATACATGTTACGACGGACCTAGCCTGGCCCATTATCTCACTTTGGCTAGTACGGGGGCAACCCGCCATCCGTGGGACCCGGCCATGACCTTGGACACGCACCCGATCCACGGACATGCACCCACGATCATGGACATGCGCGCACGATCCCGGACACGCACATGACACGTACGGCGTGGCAGCCAAGGGACTAACTAACAGGTGTACTCTATATATACGAGAGGAAGGAGACGGGCGCCGAGTACATTCATTCTAAGCCTTGACTTATTTACATACGGTCACACGGCACACACGCAGCACCCCTTAGGCGAAACGCACCGCTTGTGTACCGTGATCATACCCTCTCTGAGAACGCTTGACCCATAAGCATACGGGAAGGGCACCCAGATCCTATATCAAACCACCGGACCTTGATAGGCCGGACATCGGGATTCTACACCGAACAGTGGCGCCGTAAGTGGGGATCAATAAACTTCTATTCCGTGACCATGAGGATAAGCACTCGTGCTTCGGGCCAAAGACAATCGGAGGCGGATCAAGCGGGGGACAACCGTCAACCACCGCGTCAACCACCCCGTAATGAGCGGCTGATTAACCGTACGATGGAGACCATCGGGAAGGAGAAGATCGGCTTTCTCGGCGGAAGAACCATTGATTCCCAACAATGAACGACATCAAAAGGACAACTCCTGTCCGACACGGAGTCCTCGGCTCCACGAAACCAAGACCGTGGACCACGGAATTCCAGTGCGGAGGAGGCGGGACATAGCCAAATGCATAATAGCTTTTCTCCAAGGAGATCCAGAACGCCCGATTCCCTGAGAAGCTGAATTTGGGCGAGTTGACAAAGTATGATGGCACACAAGACCCGACGACTCATTTAGAAGACTTTGACGTTCACATGTCGGTTAGAGGTCTCAAGGAACCAATTGTGCCCCGGATCTTCGCCTGCGACGTTAAAGGGGCCGGCGTTGAAATGGCTTCACACTCTTCCCTTTGGGTCGATCCACAACTTTGAAGACACTGGCGAGGCCTTTGAGTTGCACTTCGCGACTAGCAAACGGCAACCAAAATCCCAGTATTCTCTCTCCAAAATCGAACGGCGGCGGAGAGGCTGCTCCAAAGTTACTGGACCGCTTCAATCATGCGGTGCTGCAGTGCGCGGACTTAACGAAGACGTACACGTTCACTTATTGGTGGACGGCCTCGATAAGAGTCCCTTTGGCGAGAATCCTTTTAAAGGAGCGGGCAAAGAATCTCAACGACTTCATATCTCGTTCAAAGAAGTACTTGGACGTCGAGCGGATGCGAATGGCAAACAATCCCAATTCGAGGCGGGACCAAGATAGAACCTCTCCTCCCGGGTCGAGACTTCTCGACAACGGGAATAGGGATTCCGGAGAAGGGGGAATGAAAGCAAGATGAGGTGGCAAATTTGATCGGCGGAGCAAGTACGAAATATTCGGCCACGACGGTGCCTCGATCTCAAGTTTGGAAGGAGGTAGCAACGAGAGATGAAGAAGGTCGATCGGCCTCGTCTATCCTACCGAAGATCGGGATAGACCCGTCTAAATATTGCTCGTTCCATGATGGTCGAGGCCATACAACCGACGAATGTTACGAGCTCGGGATGCAATCGAACGATTTGTTCGGGAAGGCAAACTTCAACGGTACGTCATAGAGCATCAAGGAAAAGGTGGGAAACGAAAGACCAAGAACCGCGGTAGGACCCCTCCTCGAAAGTTCAAAAGCGGGAAGATAAACGAAAGGCTCCTGAAGCCGATGACGAATTTCCGAAGCGGAATTCGGCGCAATGTAATCAGCGGAGCAATGGGCGGTGGCGGTGATACTATAAGCCGGCGAAGGAAATACCTTCGAAAGTCTGTCCGTCGAGGACCGACCTAAATTCAAGGAACATCACGGCGAGGTAGCACGACCGCCTTTGTTTTTCACAAGAGACGACCTCAGGGCGTTGTCCCGGCCATCAAGATGGGCTAGTGATACTTAGGAACAGTCGTCAGCTAGGAGTCAAGCGGATATTTGTGGATGCGGTAGCTCGGCCGACATACTAAATTTGGGAAGCGTTCAAAAGAATGAGCACAGGCCGGGACGACTTAAAGCCTTGCAAGACAACCCTCATCGGGTTTAATGGAGAACAATCTCGTCAGAAGGGGTTTATCGACCTCGGGTTCACCCTCGGAGTCAAAGACGCCTTTAAGTCAGAAAGAGTGCGGTTCATAGTGGCCGAGTTCGTTTCACCTTATAACATAATATTGGGAAGGCCAACCATCCACAAGTGGGACATGCTTTGGTGTCTACAAAGCATCAAAAGCTCAAGGTGATAGGCAACCAAGGAACCGTGGTCACGGTGGCGGGGATCAAAGAGAATCTCGTCGGTGCTATTTTGAAACCGTGAGAATTGGGGAGGCGGATCTTCATCGCGGCCCAAAGAATCGGCTATCGGACCATTCGGACCGGGATTTTCCCAGGACGAAGAAGTTAATCGTGGAATTAGACATCAGAGACGATGAGGCTCGCCCGAACCGGCGGGAGACACGGAAGATCGGTGATCGGAGACCCTCTCGGACCACCAAGATTGGCAAACACCTATCTTCCGAACTTAGAAGTCGGTTGGAGGAATTCTGAAGGAAAACGGGGATGTCTTCGCTCGGGATTCATCTCGAGTACACTGGAATAGACCCAAAATTTTGTTGTCACAAGCTAGAAGTCTATCAGGGCTCAATCCCGTGTCGCGAGAGAAAGAGAAACCACGGACCGAGAAAAAGGAAAGCGCTGGAAATTCACATCCAAGAATTACTCGAAGCGGGATTTATTCGGGAAATACAGTATACAACCTGGTTATCAAATGTGGTGATGGTAAAAAAGCCAAATGGGAAGTGGAGAGTGTGTACCGATTACAAGAATTTGAACAAGGTATGCCCGAAGGACTCCTACCCAATGCCAAACATCGACCAACTGGTCGACAACGCCTCAGGGACTAACCGGGGCATTGAGGCCAACTTGGACAAATGTAGGGCGGTGATGGAGATGAAGGCTCAGAGTAATAAAAAAGAAGTCAACAGTTAACGGAAGATTGGCCGCCTAACTAGGTTTTTGCCAAAATCGGCGGAGAAGGCCTTACCCATGTTCGAGCTCTTAAAGAAGGAGGCATCGGTGGAATGGAATTCAAAGTGCGATGACGCATTTGAAGACATAAAGCAATGTCGGCCAATCCTCCAGTCCTCTCAAAACCTCGGCTGGCGAGAGTCTTTTCCTTTACTTGTCGATCGGCGAGGAAGCGATCGCGCGGCTTTAGTAAGAGAGGCGGAACACGGACAAATTCTGTGTATTTTGTCGCGAGAACCCCGAGAATGCCGAGATCCGATACCGAAGCTAGAAAAAGTGGCTTTCGCTCTGCTTATGCGGCCCGTCGGTTAAGACCTTATTTCGGGGTCACCATATCGTTGTTAGAACAAGCCGACCAATTCGACAAGTCTTACATAAGCCGGACCTAGCGGGGAGGATGACTAATTGGGCGATAGAACTCTCGAGTTCGACATCACCTCTGGCTTCGCCATGCAATCAAGTCACGGGCGTTGGCCGAGCTTCATCGAGAGAGCTCACGCCGGCTTCTAAGTCAGACGAGACACGCGGCGGGCGAATGGAAGGTGTATGTCGACGGATCGTCGAACACGAAAGGAAGTGGAGCGGAGTCATTATCGAGAGTCCGAGAGGGGTTACGATTGAGCATTCATTGCATCTCAACTTCCCAACTTCGAACAATCAAGCGAGAATACGAGGCCTTGATAGCCGGGCTTCTTCAAGCCAAGGAAAATGAGGCCACAAGAGTTAAGGTTTTCACCGAGCTCCCGGCTTGTGGCGGCTCGGATCGAGTACGTATCGGGCTAAAGGCCCGCTAATGGCCAAGTATCTCCTAAAGGCAAAGGAGTTGATGTCAGGTTTCGATGAAGCAGCTGTTACTCACATTCCCAGGAGAAAACGCAAGAGCCGACATTTTATCAAAATTGGCAAGCACTAAGCGAGTGGTTGTCATCGCACGGTTGTCCAGCAAAATCTCGAAGATCCGGTATGCATGATGGCTATTTCGGTCGAATCATTTGGAAAAAGCCGATAGAAGACTACCTTGAACGTGGACTCATCCCGGACGATGCAATGGAAGCAAAAATGTTGATTCGTGACGCGGCCAAGTACACAATGGTGGAGGATCAACTTTACCGAAAGGATTACATTCTCCCATGCTGAGATGTTTGAACCCAAATGAAGCGGGGTATGTCTGTGAGATTCATGGAGGGGCTAATGGTCAACATATGGGGGCTAAGGCGCTCGCCGAAAAACCCTTCGAGCGAGCTATTGCGGCCGACGTTGGAGCGAGATTCAAAGACACTTGTAAGACAATGTGATAGTTGTCGAAACATGCCGGAGTTATTTGGGCGCCCCCAGTAGAGCTTCATTCCATCACGGCCCCCAGCCATTTTACAAATGGGGTATGGACATGCAGGGCCATTCAAGACGGCACCGGCAGCTACGGCGGCTAATCGTGGCGATAGACTATTTCACCAAGTGGATTGAGGCCGAACCTCTCACAACGATCTCCTCGGCTCGCGTGCGGCGGTTTGTTGAAGTTAATATAATTACGCGCCTGGAGCACCAGTAGAGATAGTAACAGGACAACGGAACTCGGTTCACTGGAGTCGGATTTCGTGACTTGATTTACGAATACGGAATACTGGCATCACTTTGCTTAGTGGAACACCGCGATCCAACAGGCAAGGCGAGGCCGCCAATAAGGTCATCCTTGATGGTTTGAAGAAACGTATGTTGGAGGCGACACCTCTTGGGCCGATCAACTACCTTTTGTCCTTTGGGAAATCGAACAAGCTGCTCGAGACATCCACCCAAGAAACTCCTTATAGACTGGCCTACGGTTGTGAATCTATGATTCCTGTGGAAATAGGGATGATGTCTTGGCGCCGGAAGAGCATTTTATCACAAGGGGAAATCGCCAATAGTGAGGCGTTAGCGGTAGAGTTGGATCTGCCGATGAGGCCGGGTCACCTCCCATTGTCGGGATATTGCAATGAAGCGGTGATCGCGGCTCGTTATAACAAGAAGGTTAGACCAAGAAGATTCCGGCCGGTTGCTTGGTACTTGAAGGGCCGACATCGGGAACAAGAACTCCAAAGACGGCAAGCTTGCGGCTAAGTGGGATGGACCTTATCGCGTTCGGGAAACTCTTGAGAGAGGAGCTTACATTGCGGAAAATTTGGATGGAACCCTATCAAGCGAACATGGAATGCGGACAAATTAAAGGCATATTTCGGTTAGGCTTATACATTTGTTTTTCTTAAAGCATCGTTTTCCATTATGTTCTTTATTCAACGTTGGCTGTGGCTTTTCCCTTCGCAACAATTGTTGTGCCAAATATGAATGAAACTCTCGTTCGAGGTATCTATTGAATTCCAACATTGTCTTTTTCAAGATTCAATTGTTATTAGCTTTTATTGAAGAAAACGCGTCGATAGCTATCGCGACCAGACACGCTAATTTACTCCAGGGTATCAATAGAAAATGTCATGCCAGACCACGATCGAGTCAAAATGCTCGGACGTTATCGGGACAAAACCGAACCGGGCGGTGGCAATTTTCATTTACCTTTGGATGACCCGGTTACTATACAGAATTTTATAAACGGTGCAAACACCTAGCACTTTAAAACATTATGGTCTTATGACCAAAAGCGCGTTCGCAGATTACGCTTACCTTCATATGACCTTGGCCGGAGTCGGCCGCGATAACTGGTAAAGTTATATTCTTATACGATGCATTATGGTTGCTAAGTTACCATCTATTGTTAATCGTAGCCAAAAGTGGCCATATTGGCCAATCTATTCAAATAAAGTCATTGCTTAGGTAAAACAATAGGATAGATTATACAAGTTAAAAAGAAAAAAAAAAAAAGGGGAGATCAATCCGTGTGGCTTGGGGGCGGTCGAGACTTCCTCACCTGCTCGGCCTCGGCCGGCCGCATCGCCATCTATCAGGGTCTCGGATCCGGCGGGGAGGTTCCACATAGGGGACAATCGCCCCTCGATCCACATAGGACAGGAAATGATGCCCCGTAGTGTTGAGCTCGATCCGGGTTCAAAGCCGGATCTGGGCAAGTGAATTCTCAACGCCTCCACAGCTGAACCCGGTAGCAACTCCTGGGCGGGTTATCTCCGCGGACGGATGTGTTGAGGACGCCTCCCCCTCGGCTTTTATCCTGTCCCTTCGGCTCTGAACTGCGTCCTCTCATTTGTCATGGCTTTTAGCGCTCTTCGCTTCTAGCTTGAGCCGCCTTAAAGCCTTCGATTATTACATTGGAGTCGCCAAGAGCCTCGGTCTCTTTTAGTCGAAACTCCACTTTCTCAGTTGGACCTCACGAGCACGGAACTCGTTCGAAGCGACTTGCCATTGTTTGAGCTTCGTCGCGGTGCGTGCGGGCACGCTTGGCTCCGTGGCGGCCTCTGCATATTTGTGGTGCGGGGTGAGAAACGATTGGGTCAAACCGGCACCTTTCAAGAAAGCATTTCCCAATGCTGGGACCTCTCGTACGTCTACTTCCCGCAAGGCCAGGCTCTTGATAACGGGCGGAGGCGGGAGTGCAACGCCGAGTTCCTCGGTAATACCCTTGCTCCACAAATGTGAACGGGAATGACGGTGGAAGGACGAGGGGAACCGAGGTATCAGGCATGGAGAGGGGCTCGACGTCGGTCGACTTTGGAAGCGGCGATTTTGGGACAGGCGAGGCTCGGATAGGAGAGACAGGTCTGACTTCGGTTCGGGGCTTGGACGACTCCCCGACCTTAGGCCTCTTTGGCTCGGCCGGCCTCGAAGATTCTCAGAGCCTTCGACTTGCCCAACTCCTTGGCCGACCTCTTTCTCCCCTTGGCGGCGGGCTCGGGGATCCCGAGAAAGGTATTGAGGCTCTTTCATCTTAAGACACATACGAAACACATAGACAATGTTAGCTACTAGGAAAGCAAAGATGATCAATACAATACTAAGACGCGGAACAACGCCGATGTTATATAACAAAAATGCCATACTCGGCCCTGACGCCATCTCATCTTGACGCTGTGCCTCGGCCCGATATTGGGCTACTAAGGAGCCGGCCCTACAGTACAGGTTCGCTCGAACGTGGTCTATTATGGCATCAATGGCCTTCCTTTCGGGCTTCGGCGAATTGGACCGCTCCACCTTATAGGCGCTAGGGGACACATTGTGGTGATCTTGACACCAATACAAGTTAAACTCCGAGTCGACCTTTGGAGAGTCAGAGGCCCTTTGAGGAACCAAGGAGTTGTACCGGTTTTAGCGACGACTTTGAAAAAAGTTGCCCTTGAAGCGTTTGAAAGAGTCGAGGCCCAGGGTAAACAAGCGCCGATTGGCTATTCCCGAATGGAGGTCCGCCCTTGAGCTCGGCGGTTCCTTCCCGAGCGAGAGGTGTGGGGTTGAAGAAATAGAAGAACATGGAAGTGGTGCAAGGCGGTCAAGGCTCATGCAAAACCACTCAAAGGCAATCGGGTAACCCCATCCATTGGGGTGTAATTGCGAGGAGCTATACTAAGAAGCGAAGGGTGGCCATTTGAAATTCGGAAAAGGAAATCGAATCCCAAGCACAGTGATGTAGTCGGCATAGAAAAAGAAAAAGGAGTTGTGGCTCCCCTCCCAGCTGAGCACACGAGGCTTCTTCTTCTTCGTGGAGACAAAGCGAGTAGGTGTTAGTATCTCGAGGCGGAAGACCTTCCAAGTCTTCCATGGTCGGCTTCGGCCAGATAGGATAACACCTCTCGGGTAACCCAAGGGAATTGGTCAATTAAGTCTTGTGGGGGCTAGCGTGGTTGGCGTTTCCAGTTCGACTCGGCCGCGTGAGAAGAAGAAGACGACGCCATTATACCTAACACAAATAAAAATATAAGAGATCGAATCTTCCTAGCATACTGATGTCAATAATTGAAGCGAGACTCTACGGTTGTGGTAAGATTAAAATCCAAGTCAACGGGACTCGGCGATATTGCTTGAGGAGCGGGACCAAATTATGTCGGCACGAGCCCAAAATTAAGTCGAGCGTGGAGGAATCCCCACAAGAAATAAGTCGGGAGCACTCATACAAGCGATCGTAGCAAGGCCCGACGTAGGAATCAACCTCGGCCCTAGGACCAGCGGCCACTTTGTTAGATCGGCTGTTCGGAAGGTCGGAGAAGTGGACACATCGAAACTCGGGTTAAACTCCCTCGGATTAGGAAGAAGCGGGAAGGAAACATTCGGACTTCCCTAGCCGACGATGCATCGTCTCGGATCTTCGTTGGCCCACCACCGAAGTTCTTCCCTTGCCTCCACGGTGATCGGTTAAAGCAACAGTTGCGGCGTTGGACGGGAAGATTCATCGCCCAAAGCCACCAACGGCTTTTTCCCTTGACGGTGTGGCGTAGTTCCGCCGATTCTTCTGGGGTCATGTTCTTTATGTCCTTTGACATGGGAGCCACTCTACTAAAGGTATTAACGAAAAGGAAACGACTCGCTCGAAAAACGGGGAGTTTTGCACAAATGAAGAGCTGAAAACAGGACTATGCGAAAACCCACTCAACAAGGGAATTTACCTGAATTTCAACTAAATACGGACGCAATCTCACGGGGAAACGGCGGATCGGAGCAAGAACAAAGAAAGAGGCAAGGAAACAAGAATACCTACCTAGAATATGGAGATGATCGAGGAAGTTGTGGAACGAAGATGGTTCACGACACGAGGTTGTCCTTCGGAAGCGAAAATCGTCGGGAGAGAAGTTCTTCAAAGCAACGTTGATAAAATAACAAGGAAGGAGACTTGGCGGGTATAAACCTTCGAAACCCAATCGACGGGGCAAAAGCGCCTTTTCCATCCGTCGAAAGGATGACGTGACCTTCTCATTTAATGCGCGTCATCGGGCATTAATTACGCCAAAGCTCGTATAGGCCGGCGACCCTCAATTCGGCTTCACGACAGTCGAGGACGCCCCGGCATAGGCAAATGATAACGTAGAAGAGGAATCGGCGGCCAAGACCGGACTCAAGGAGCAGAGTCACGATCAATTATCCGGCTCGCTCGTTAGGCTAATCGGCCTCGAGAAGGACCCGCATTTGGAGTCTTCGGCCCAGTGCAAGCGAGCTCGGATGGTCGAAGAACAACAAAGTTTTAACAAGCATAACCGGACCACATGTGCAGGGGGCAATTCAACTTGAGAAGACTTGTAGTTAGAGCTTGCTTGAAACTCTGATAGACACCTTATCAAAGTAAGACGGGGGGCAGCTTCGATACAACTAGAGGATCCGGCAACATGTTCACCCCGGTTGACCAAAGACCTGGCCAACCCGGCTGGGGGGCAAGGACATCATGTTACTTCGCGATCAACAATGACTCGGACTCAACAAAGACTCGAACTTTCGTTCTTCAAGCGAACATCTAAACTCACGCACACGAGACACGAGCAACCGAGCTTGGGGGCAGCATTACGGACCTAGCCTAGGCCCATTATCTCACCAGCTGGAGTACAGGGGCAACCCACCATCCGTGGGACCCGGCCATGACCTTGGACACGCACCCACGATCTGGACATGCACCCACGATCATGGACATGCGCGCACGATCCCGGACACGCACATGACACGTACGGCGTGGCAGCCAAGGGACTAACTAACCAGGTGTACTCTATATATACAGAGGAAGGAGACGGGCGCCAGGTACATTCATTCTAAGCCTTGACTTATTTACATCTGATCCACGCACAGCACACGCGACCCACTGGCGAAACGCCCGCTTGTGTGCCGTGATCATACCCTCTCACGAACGCTTGACCCATAAGCATACTGGGGAAGGGCACCCCAGATCCTATATCAAACCACCTGAGGACCTTCAATAGTTGGACATCGGATCTCTCCCTACACGAGTAATACATTTTACATTGTAGATACATACATTTCTGTTGTAAATGGTCGGGTATTTAAATATTGTTGTAAATACATACATTTCTGTTACCAAAATAAGGTTTGAGATTTTTTGATATTATTTGTATGGGCATTAAAAAAATCCGGGTTTTTAAATTTGTTGTAAATATATATATTTTCATTGTAAATACATACACATTTCCCTCGTTGTAAATAATTCGGAGTGTTTAAATGTTGTTGTAAATATGCATTTATTATTTGTATATACATGTATTTTACAATTTGTTAATTACAAATAATATTAAAAAGTCCTTTTAGGGGACTTCGATTTACAACAGAAAATGTATATATTTCTAATAACATTTAAACACCCGACCATTTACAACGGGAAATGTAATTTATTTACAACAACATTTAAAAATACGGATTTTAATTCCGTACAAATAATATAAAAAAGTCCAAACTCCCAAGCCAGTATTTACAAAAGGAAATGTATGTATTTCACAATAAAATTCCCTTAGGAAACTTTTGGATCATTTTTGTGATTTCAAGGGACTTTTTGTAATTTTTTCATTCCTTAGGACCTAAACGTAATTTTCCCAAAATAGGCATTTATAATATAAATAAAATATTTACAAAAGAAATAAAAGGGATTGGAAAGAGAATATAAGGAATTAAAAATATTGTAGCCATTTATAAGATAAATATGAAAATTCACTAGATAAATATGGACATTTACAAAAATAAATATGTTTCACAAAGAAAAAGTAAAGGGATTCAAAAGAACATCGGGAGTTAAAAATATTTTGACCATTTATAAGAAAAATATATTGAATTTACAAGATAAATATGTGAAATACAAGATAAATAAAGATATTTCCAAGACAACATAAATGGATTTAAAAGAATTTAGGGAATTAAAATATTTTGGCTATTACTGGAAAATAAATAAGCTAAAGGGAATCATTGTATTTTCACCCATAAAAATTAATTTTATTTTGATCATGATGGAGTGCAATGAAGTTTCAAAACTGAAATTAATTTGCTATTTTCTCTTCTTTTTGTTGACTTGTTTATTAAGAAAAAAACTTTCTTTAACTTTATATGGTATTTAAAAATCATCATTTTCACAGGGTTGCAACAGATGCGACTCTGGTCTCCCTTTTCTCACGGGAGAAGATAGTCTCAGCAGCCTTCTCCTTAGAATCTCTCAGAATTTAAAACTCTTAATTTATTTTCATAGATTTTGAAATTATGTTGAGCTACGTTTGTGTTAACATTATCAATGTGAATTTATATTCGGAAGTATTCCTCTGGTTATAAATATTTATCTAATTTGATTATACCTCCCATTCCTGAATATCGATCTGCTCCTCCGGCGTCTCCGTCCATTTAGCCTTGGGCACCACGTTAACGATCCCCCAAGGAATCCAATCTTTGACTTCACGTTCTCACTCTCTCCCTTAAAAAGCTTCGTTTTACCCCACATTTTCATGCTCAGTCTTGCACGATCCTGAATCTGAACTAGAACCCCTCACCTGAGCCCTCTAGCACCGCCTATTTCATAAATCCCCATTTCAGAAATCTCCGTATTTGACACAAATTTTTGATTTTGTTCTGACTTAAAAAGCTATGTCGTTTGTTTCACACAAATCGCTAATGACTCTGCCGTATCTTCTCCTAAAAACCCATTTTCCTGCATTTGTTGTCTGCTTTCCACCTAGCTTTGTTAGTTGCGTTCTTCGTTTTATGGGTGTGGAATAAATTGTTGTGGGTGTTAGAGATGGTTCCAAGGAGAGATTCAGGGGTACTCTGTATCCAGGACTCTGTTTTGTTCTTTGGGTGCCTCTGCCTTTAATCTTGTCATGTTTCTACTGTGTTTCTTCTATTGGTATAGAAATGGTTGGTCTGATGAAAAGTTCGTGACCCTTTGGATTTGGCGCTTAAAACAGTTGCTTGGGGTGTCATTTGTGCTTACTTGTGTGCGGATTCTTCAATTCAGGTGAAAGGAAATTTCCGTTCTTCTTCAGAGCTTGGTGCGCTTTCTACCTCCTTATTTCTTGTTATTGCTTTGTATCGGACGTTATTCTCCATCTCAAGCAGTTTTGTTACCACTTCAATACTTAATTTCTGATGGTGTCTCCTCCTTTGTGAGTATATTCTTTTGTTACGTGGTGTTTTTTGTGAAAAATGAGAGTGAAGATAAAACCTCTTGAAGAGCCTCTTTTGAATAATAATACTGATGTTAGTAATGCGTTAGAGTCAAATAAGACCAAGGGGGAGGAAACTGTTACTCCCTACTCAAATGCTGGAATTTTCAGCATTCTTACGTTCACTTGGGTGGGTTCTCTGATTGCTGCGGGCAAGCAGAAAACTCTAGACTTTGAGGATGTCCCTCAGTTAGCTAGTTGTGATGGTGTAGCTGGAGTTTTCCCTCCTTTTAGAAATAAACTTGAGACTGAGTGTGGAACAATAAATAGAGTGACTACATTTAAGTTGGTGAAGTCATTAATACTCTCAGCTTGGAAAGAGATTTTTGCAACAGCCATTCTTGCACTTTTAAACACTTTTGCTTCTTATGTTGGTCCTTATCTCATTGACACTTTTGTTCAATACCTCAATGGCAAAGAAACTTTTAAGAATGAGGGATATGTTCTGGTGGCCGTATTTTTGTTGCCAAGATTATAGAATGCCTGTCAGAGAGGCACTGGTTCTTTATATTGCAACAAATTGGAATTAGGATCCGAGCACAGCTTGTGACAATGATTTATGGTAAAAGCTTGACCCTTTCCTGTCAAGCCAAACAAAGCCACACTAGTGGAGAAATAATCAACTTTATGACTGTTGATGCTGAAAGAATTGGTGATTTCAGTTGGTACATTCATGATCTGTGGATGGTATTTTGCAAGTAGCATTGGCCTTGTTTATTTTGTATATAAATCTTGGAATGGCTTCGATTGCTGCATTGGTTGCTACTATTATTGTTATGTTGGCAAATGTTCCCTTGGGGTCGCTGCAGGAAAAGTTTCAAGACAATTTAATGGAGTCAAAAGATAGACGAATGAAGGCCACATCTGAGATTTTAAGGAACATGAGAATTCTCAAGCTTCAGGGATGGGAAATGAAGTTTCTTTCTAAGGTTATTGAATTGAGGAAGAAAGAAGAAGGCTGGTTAAAGAAATACTTTTACACATCAGCCATCACCACCTTTGTGTTCTTGGGTGCACCCACCTTTGTATCTGTGGCTACCTTTGGTACTTGTGCACTTATGGGGATCCCACTTGAATCAGGGAAGATCTTATCCGCACTTGCAACATTCCGAATACTTCAAGAGCCCATATATAATCTTCCAGACACAATTTCCATCATAGCACAAACTAAAGTATCTTTGGATAGGATTGCATCATTCCTTCGACTTGACGACTTGCAGTCTGATGTTATAGATAAGCTTCAAAGGGGCAGTTCTAATACAGCAATTAAAGTAGTTAACGGTAATTTCTCTTGGGACTTATCTTCCTCTAATACAACATTGAAATGTTTAAATCTTACTGTCACACAAGGCATGAGGGTTGCTGTCTGTGGTACTGTTGGCTCAGGCAAGTCCAGTCTTCTGTCATGTATTTTAGGAGAAGTGCCAAAGGTATCAGGAACAATAAGGGTGTGTGGATCTAAGGCCTTTGTTGCTCAGTCTCCATGGATTCTTAGTGGGAAGATTGAAGACAATATATTATTTGGTAAGGAGATGGATAGGGAAAGGTATGAGAAGGTCCTTGAAGCATGTTCCCTGAAGAAGGACCTGGAGATTCTGCCATTTGGGGATCAAACAATTATTGGAGAGAGGGGAATCAATTTGAGTGGTGGACAAAAACAGAGAATTCAGATCGCACGAGCACTCTATCAAGATGCTGATATATATCTATTTGATGATCCTTTTAGTGCTGTGGATGCGCATACAGGATCCCACCTTTTTAAGGTAACCCATTATGATATTTTGTTTGCTGTATTCTACGAATTTGGCTGTAGAACTTAGATGCTATGTAGATTTAGTATCCTTCAAATTATTCTTTCCACATTGTTTTGAAACATGATCCTTATTTAGTGTCACTCTTATTTTAATATTTTGGTTAATTGGCTCTTTCATTATTTCTCTATATGCAGGAGTGTTTACTAGGATTTTTAAGTTCAAAGACTGTTATTTATATCACTCATCAAGTAGAGTTCTTACCTGTTGCCAACCTTATTTTGGTGAGATCTGATCTCATGATTTAATCTTTATCATTTGAAAGAGAATTTACTATATTTGGTATCACCTAACATTTTTATGTAATAACTTATATCTTATTTATTAGGTCATGAAAGATGGAGAAATTACTCAATGTGGAAAGTATAATGATTTGCTCAACTCAGGGACTGACTTTATGGAGCTTGTTGGGGCACATAAAAAAGCATTATCTGCACTTGATTCACTAGATGGTGGGGAAGTGTCTGATAAATTAGGTGTAGCTGATCAAGAGGTAAATATCTCTATGTACAAGTTACAGAG
>JAMWYP010000529.1:0-152012 GCA_025563575.1 Acacia pycnantha
AAAGTTTTATATGCATTGAAAAAATAAAAGAATATAAACAAGAAAAAGAAAATAATATAAAAAATACACCAGTAAACATTAGAAGGAAGAGGCTTTAATTTATGTGATTGTGAATCTTTGGTTCAAGTAGGACTTCATGTAATTGAACACCACAACATTGGAAGGTAAGAGGCTGAGGTTTAGAATGAAAAATCAATAAACTTCATCAAACTGTATAGTGTAAAATGAGTAAAAGCATACTAAAAGATACACCACAAAAGTAAATTTCATTGATAAACTAAAAATTTTTGGTAATTAGAATGAAATATAGAAAAAATGACAAGATTAACATAAATAATATAAGACCCCACATAGAACACAACTTGAATTATAAGCCCCAAAGATATAAAAAAGAGGGGGAAATGGGAGGGCCAAAATTAAATTTTTACATTATATTAATTTTTTTTTTTAAGAAAAATTCTAAACAAAGTTTTTTTTTTGGGGCCATGGCCCCTTATGTCAAGCTCCGTCCCTACTTGTGGAAATGACAACTTTTTATACTACTTGTGACCCTAAGCTTGCAGTAAGTTAAACGGCAAACACTAACTTCACACGACTAGGAGAAAGCCATAATTTAATTACTTCATATCGAGCAGTATTATGTTACAAACGAAACTCCAAATCTAATCATCATAATCTTACATCTACATCAAAGAATAATAGTTAATAAATCTGGACATGGCCCATAAGTATGCATAATAATTTTGAGGTTATAACATTGGGGCAAACTGGTATTAAAAAAATTGAGGGAGCATGTGGCAGGATAAAATATGATTTTTAAAATTAAAATCAAGAGTGTTCAGTGGTTTTTTTTTTTTGGTGTGAACCAAGGTATTGGAAAAGCCGGTAGCCACCAGACTAATCATTCGCCGGGTAGCGCAGCGGTAAAGGGCTGGCCACAATGTTAGAGTGTTCAGTTTTTAATGAATGCTTATGAATTTTTGTAGCTTGAGTGTTAAATACTTCAATTTGATCTTAAGAATAATAGTTCTCGAAAAATATCTATAGATATGTGTAGCCCTTACCACACAATTAACAGTTGAATATGTTCCATTTAATGATAGATAAAATATTGCAATGCCTTATTTAAGTTTGAGGATAACATACACCACTTGATAGTGTAATATACTCGGTGCTCCTGCAAGAATAGTTAAAGGGCAAAAATTTATTAACCTTAAAGAACATAATGCTTTCCTCCCATGCCTTAACCAAAAGAATCATGAAAGTATATATGTTGGTCACAACCAAGGTTGGCAAGTGCAAAATGTGCATATGCATAATAAAAAGGAAAAATTTTGCTTAATGACCAAATTTATAAATTTTTATTGGCAATGATCCTAAATATATAAATTTAGGGGTTTAAACTTCTCTGAGAAAAAGAAAATTGCTACACATACATGAAATGATGGGAATCACATCTTTTAAAAAATAAATAATAAAAATATGTGGGTTCCACCATTTTATTACATGTGCTGTATATGAGAATACACTTCTCCCACAAGATAAGAAGTGTATTTCCCATAAATTTATTATGATGGTCTGTAGTCTCTCCAAAAGAAATCACTTGTGAACAATAAATTAAAGCACTTCCAACATTGAACACTCATACTTCTGAAGTTTTACAAGTTGCACTAATCTATTTTAGTGAAAATTGCGCTAACATCCTAATGACAATCTATCTGCAACTGATTGATCTTTATTGGTCAGTTTTAAATAAAATAACCACCAAACCAACAAACAACATACAGGACTGTAATATATAATTTGAAAATTGATAAGTAATTCATTACATAAATTAATTGAGCTACTTACCCACTATGAGTTTGGCCCTTGAACCTTCCTTCATTTGAAACTGAGTGCCCAGCCCCAAATGAACCATTAAGAGCCAAACAAAGGAAATGAGTTCACCACCTTTACTCAGTAACTGAACGTGTCCCGTAGGCCTGCAATGACACGCAGCATAAGACAAATAATTCCACCCAAACACAAGTTATGATTTCCCATTTCTTACCTTCATTCGGTAACTCGTCTAATATTTTGTACAAACGACATGCAACAAACAAGAGTGATTTGCTCTGATCCCCCTTCATATCAATGGGATCTTGTTCTGTTGGCACTTCCGTCAGAGTTTGCAAGCTTCATTCAGCATAGCCTCCCTATCTCCTTGTGCTAAACCCTCTTCTTGAAGAATATTTTGGCCTCTTCACATGTATCTTGGAACCTCTTTTGTCCGATTCCTGCTATGGCCGACATCATATTAGGCTGCATAATCAGGAGGTATAGCATGTAATCTGAGAGAAGCATACTGATTTCTCTTCATGTCCCTCAATTGTGACGTCCTTGGCATAACAGAGAGTAGTAGCAATGTGCCACAATAGGAGGCTTTCGTCAAAGGTAACTTCCTTGGGATCCACAAATGGCTTCAACCTTTTTAATTGCTCTTCAAAGTTTTCCTTGTTTAGCTTCAAATTTTGCAGTACTTTCTGGATAACCCGCTCACCTCTGGCAGAACATACGCTTTGGATGGCCTTTATATCTTGAGTTTCATCGGATTTCTCTCTCAGCTTATCAAAGATATATTTCCAAAGCTCTATGATGAATGGATTTGTGGACTGATACCTCAATTGATCAAGGAAATCTTTGAAACGAGAATGTTTGTCTCGTTGATAGAAAAAGTCTAGTATAGATACCACGATTTTGAAGCGCCTACGACTGGAAAAAGTCTTGTATAATTTATAGAGCTTCAATGAAGATTATTAGGAACCCTTGGAACTGACTCATCCAGGCAGTATTTTAGCAGATTGTACCCCGGGATTGATCCAGACCATCTTCGAAATATAAAATTGGTGGACAGTTTTTCACAGCCTTTATAAGCTCCTTTATCAATTTTTGACCAAGTTGGTTTACTCAACCTGAGGAAGCAGGCTAAGAATCTTTCATTGAGACATTTAAAAACACTGATTCGGAATTTTTGGTAAAAGGAAGCTTGGCCATACTCTATTAGAGATTTGTCGGAGAGGGTGGCAGTGTAATCGGTGAAAACCCGCATGACAAGAGCCATGACATCAAGGAACAGAGCGCCAAACATCAACGCATAAGTGACCCGAACATCCAACTTGTTGAAATCATTACCATGCCTTTCTTCCTTAATGAACAGTACTAGAGTGGCCATAATTAACATTAAGGAAACAAATTTCCCCAGAACCAGAACCAATGTTGGCGAATCACCGAGGACTTGGTGTAGAAAACTTCATACATGAAATTGAGCTCAATTTCTAATAGGGTGAGAGCGTCTTTTGGCGTTCTATTTCGAAAATATTCCTGGCTGTTGAGGCGGTCTTGGAAGCTGTATATCATGTCAACAATGAGACCTTGAAACTTGCGGAAGAAGAAGAAAGCTTTCACCACCAACCGAAGAATATCCTCTTCGTTATCATCACCATTCCCCCATTCTTCTGCTCTGCATCATTGGCAGATCTCTGACGAAGCTCCGGAATCACGAACATTTCTGCTGGAAGCCTGGCCTCTAGTTTTGAAGAGTACACCTCCATGATCTTTGCATATTCGGGCCCCGCATCAGGACGTGGAAGCAAGGATTTCTTGAAATTATTGACGGCGGCGACGTACAAAGCGTGAATTCTCTCGGCGTACTTGATTAGTCCGGCAACAAACATCAATATTGTGGGTAACCATAATGTGGTGTTGTGAGGAACCGTCAAAAGGAAGACATAACCAGTTGTGAGTGACTGGAAAATGAGGGCGAAAAGGTGCCTGAGCCAGAGCTCGTTGTCCTCCAAAGCAAAAGCACTGATGGTGTCTGGGCCACCCAGGTGCAAGAGAAGGAAAGGACCCCAAAATGCCATGAGGTAATCGTTTTTAGAAAGACTGGATTTTTGCTCTTGATTGTTGGAGATGAGTCCGATACAGTAGCCGGCAGCCCAGTCGGCGAGAAGGTAAGCCAACCAGACAAAGGATACAAAGAAGCGTCGACGGGTGCGTTTTCTGGAAGGAGCAGACACGATGAGGAAGATCTGAAGGAAGAGACTGAAGAGGATAACTATGCGGACGTTCCACTTGTCCCATATTTTCCTCTGAAACTCGGAGATGGCAGAGAGCATATTTGAGGCAACAAGAGAATATACAAGTTAATCAACCTTGTGGGTCTATATATGTATATGTGTGTGTAGATGTCCATTTGACTAAAAGCCTCGTCTCAGCTTCCTCTACAATTCAAGTCAAGAGGAAAGCTTCCTTTAGCTTTCTTTACAAGATTAGAATTTTATAAGTAGAGGTCTTGTAAAGTAAATATTAAAAAACATTTAAATAAGAACCCCTCTTCCTTCCTCTTTAGAATTTTTCTCTATTGCTCTTGTTCTCTATCTCTTATTTTAGATATATGTTTATTTTTATAACACGTTATCATGGCACGATAACACTCTGTCTAATCCCTCTCTCGCAGATGGCACGGCGCATCTCTAGCGTTCGGTGCTCGCAACCGTCGTGCAATATAGGTCTGCTCCACCATTCATTTTATCTTCTCTATCATTTTCTCTGTGCTGTGCTCTGTAGTTTGTACAAGTTTGTGGACTTTGTCCAAATGCCATTAATAAAGAGGATTTTCCCTCATCTTCTTTTCTTTTTTTTTTTTCTCTCATTCAGTTTAGTCTATTTGGATTGTTAATTTGAAAAGAGAGGAAAAAATATTAAAATAAAAGACGGGATTGATTGAAACCATAATGAGAAAATAATAAAGAGAGACAAACTCAATCCCTCCATTAAAAAGACAAGGGACGAGAAAATTGTAGTGAATGAAGAGAAAGAGTGAACAGTTGAGCGAGTCAGACAACTTCTACTTTTTAAGAGGAAAAGAAAAGGAGTAAAAGTGGACATCATTTCTCAAGCAATTACTCACCTTACCAAACATGAATCTCGTGTTTAATAAACAAATCTAAAGAAAAATCTTCTCCCCAATACACTGTCCAATATCCTATCAAGATGGGGAGCAGCTAGCATCCACTTCTCTAATATTTACTCTCGTCCACTACTCCGAAACTGTGCTGGGTTTTGACACAAAATTGGGGAGGCTGAATCCTTTTTTTTTTTTAAATATTTCAGGGGCACTGATACGCATTGTAAAATATACTTCGGGATATTAACTTAGGTAATGAAAAATGCTTTATGATCTTGAAAAATTATTTTATGATCTTAAAAATATCCTGAAATATATTTTAGACATTCAATCAAGATTCTGAAATATTTTTTTCATGATCTTAATATAATTTTTCAAGATCATAAAGTATTTTCGAAGCATCAGGTCAATATCCTTTAGTACCAGTTCAATAACCTAAAATATTTTTGAATCCTAAAATAATTTTTCAAGATCATGAAGTCTTTTCTGTACCAGTCAAATCCTCAAAATACTTTTTAATACTAGTCGGTAGACTTCAAATATTTTTTCGGTATCAATCAATTATCCTTTTAGTACCATTCAATGCCTTGGAAATATTTTTCAAGATCCTAAAATAATTTTGATATCACGAAGTAATTTTCAAGATCATGAAGTATTTTTTCAATACCAACAAGATCCTCAAAGTATCGATTTAGAAGACTCGGTCGATCCTGCGAAATATTTTTCAAAATCCTAAAATAAATTTTCAAGATCATGAAACATTTTTCAAGACGCGATGTCAGTATCCTCAAATATATTTTTTACCCGTCAGTGCCCTGAAATATTAAAAAAGAAAAGAAATCAGCCTCACAATTTTGTGCCTAAATGGCACAATTTCGAGACAGTGGACGGCAGTGGATATTAGCAGAAGTGGATGCTAGCTGCTCCATTGAGACGAGGGTAGGAAGAGGTTGTTTTCGCATCCGAAAGCCATGGAATCCTCATTACATGCTTTCTTTAACATGTATTTTTAGGTGTTTTCCTCCTATATGAAACACATAAATAAATATTAATAAATTTTTCTTTAATTTCTTATATATTTAGATTAAATTATATACGTGTTACGACCAGATTAAGCCCAATGGCGACAAGGCCCAGTGACGGATAGGTATGGTATACCCAGTCTTGCCCACTAACCAGGAGGATCTCAACTACCCCGACAATATAGGAAGACCTCCGCCAGTGGCTAGGCAGTTAGGATCATGGCCGGATACCACGCCAGATCGCTCCAGGTATGCTATATAAATACGAAGGCAAAGTAAACCTAAGGTACACGCTTCTACACTTAATATATTTACCTACGTCGCACTTTGTGCACACACTACCACTCCATTGGCCAAGAGCCCGGTTGTGTACAATGATTCTCTACTCAGGCGTGTGCTTATCCCATAAGCACCCAGGAAGAGCCCTTTGATCCAACATCAAAACACTACCTTACTCATTAGGTTGGACACTCGAGTTCTACAAAGAACAATACTATATCCTGAAATATTTTTGCACTACGTATCTCAAATTAATTAATTTATAGGATACCTGAGTACAGAGAAAAATATTTTTGAAAGCAAGACTAGAAATTAATTAATTTGAGATACTTGGATTACAAAAATATTTTAGGATGTAGTATATAATTTAATCTAAATATATAAAAAAATTAAAAAATTATCTTTTTTTTTTTTTGTACTTTTAGGAGGAGAACACCTACAAAATACATAAAGAGAAATATATAATGAAGACCAAAGCCATAAAACAGAGGGATTAGTCTATTAGCCACATTAGCCACAGAAAGCGTGAGGGGTCTCCACATTGACTCTCCAAAAGCGTGTGGGGTCTCCACATTGACTCTCCAAAGTCATTGAGGGACACTCTCTTTTTTTTTTTTTTGCCCAAGAGGGACACTCTCTTGAAAGCCAATAAAACCATGCATTAATGCAATGAGTAGACTCCAAAACATGACATGTGAATCTGTCGGCTATTCCGCGGGTCCTTTGTTTTGTTATGATCATTCAATTCATCGTTGCCGAATCAACGGCTTTAACATCAAGAAACAAAATATCTCCCGTACCAATTACTTTCTTTCTCTGTTTCTCATGTACTTTTTATATGAAACTTTATTTTTTTATTTTTTTATTTTTACAAAAACGAACCAGAAGATAAAATTGGTTAAAAATAATAAATATATCAAAAATATTATGTTTCCTCTTAAATATTTAAAATTTTAAATTTGAACCATCTTTTTATTAATATCATGTTGATATAAGATTTTTCCTTTTGCTTGATAGATATAAGCTTTTGAGAAAAGGAAAATGAGAGAACTCAATCCCTACGATTTTTTTTTTTTTTTTGGTAAACAACGAGGCCTCAACCTATTTCATTCCTAAATCAGAATAACCTGTGGGCATGAAACACCCAAACAATCCCTGTACAGATAGCTAATTACACAGCATGGAGGATTATGAAATACAACTCTATCCACATCTTGCTTAAAGCTAAAATTGGCAAGAGTGACAGCACATAGATCATACCCATAATGGATTGCTAGCTCTAAACCAGACAAGACAGCCCACAACTTTGCCTTCATAGCAGAACACACTCCCAATTTTTGTACAAACCCACATAGTCATTCTCCATTGCTTCCCCTAATGAGCCCTCCACACCCCGCCAAATTTCCATCCCCTTTTGAGGCCCCATCCACATTCACTTTGACCCACCCTCCCATAGGAGCGTTCCATCTGATGTTTACCTCCTTTCTCTCACCACAAACTCTACCAAATTCCACCCGGGCCTTTTTATTCCGACTACATGTCATTCTACAATTCGTGCTCTATCCTCGGCATTATGTACCTTCCTCAAGACAAGATTTGTTTCGCCATGACCAAAGCATCTAGCAAGTTATCCCGAACATCAAGCTCCAGTCACCATTTTGTCTTGTTAAATTCCAATCCTTTCCCTCGCAAATCAGAACTCGGGTTCAACAAAACCATGTTTTAATTCCAATTACAGTGCCATGCAACGTTACAATCCCTAAGTACATGCATCAGTTCTCATTAATATTGCGTTGTAGCAATGTGCATTTCTCCCAAAATCCTACTTCTCCTTTCATTTGTTAATGACTTATCGTGCATTGCAATCCATAGGAATATTTGCACTCGCATAGGCCCCTTCCATTCCATAACCTTTTCCACACCATCTCCCACACTACGGTTCATGACGCAAGACAAATGGTACATTGCGGAGACACTTTATACTCTTTCGCATCCGACATCCCCATCTCATAGTGTCCTCTCCAAATAGATCTTTTGGAGGCACCACTTATCCTCTCCAAATAGATCTTTTGGAGGCACCTGCGCCATTATGAGATTCCTACCTTCTTCAGTAACACTCCTACCAATTTTTTCCATATCCCATTCACCCTCCACATTGACCATCTCCTTACCCTTATATCGGCTCCTTCTTCGTTAACTGAACCATACTCCTTTCCTTTAGCCTACTTCCATCCTCTAGCCATTTGTCTTCCCAAACCAGAACCTCACGGCCATTCCCCACTTCCCAACATAAGTTCTCTAACACTTTTGGCCATAATGCGGCCAGAGCTCTCCATACTTGTAGTCGATGTCGAGTCCTTTGCATTCTTTCATAAAATTCCTTCCCTTCTATACTTACCACTTAGCACCAGAAGAACACAAATTATTTGGCTTAGATATGACATTCCAAGCCACCCTTCCCAACAAAGCCTCATTCATGAGTGTCCCGTCTCCTCAATCCTAACCCTCCATTTTTCTTTTCTCTACACACCATATCCTACTAATAACAAGTGTATCCTTCTTCTTCCCTCCTCACTCCCCCAAATGAAATTCGGTTGCATTTTTCCAAGCTGTCTCCTCGCACCATCGGGTATAATAGAATGCTTTGCATGCAAACACTCCCATTTGGTTAGTTCTGACTTGTACCAATGTACACCTCCCCGAAGAGATAGTGTTTGCCTTTTCCAATTACTTAACTTTCCTTGCATTTTATCAATTAAGAACTAAACTTTTTCTTATTCTCCCTACCCGACATCGATATGCTCCTGTGTACCTCCCTAAATCATCCATTCTTTTAAACCCCGAGTATGCACTGAGTTCATTCTCACACTTCTAGCCACATTCTTCGAAAAGTATATACTTGTCTTTGGTATACTCACTTTTTCACTAGAAATCATCCCAAAAGTCTCCAAAGACACTCATAATCGGGCACATCGGTCCAAATCGCCTCACGGATGAAGCGGCAAATCACCGCAAATAATAAATGAGAGACTCCACTCCGTTCCTCCCTAATTTGAAAGGTTTCCATTGCCCATTCACTACTACAAAAATAGATATTACTTCCCTAAAAGACGTCCTATTTTAAAAATAGGAAGTAAAATGTGAACGCGGTGGCAATTTTGTAATTATTTGGTGAAAATTTGATACATTAGACGTCCTAATAATTTTTAGGACGCAGAAAGTGTACTTAAAAGGTCCTAAATTTCTTAGACGCCAAACGAAAATGTTGGCGGGAATGGGTGAGGTGTTGTTGTTTTTGGCGTCTAATAAATTTCTTAGACGTCAAAATATTACTTTCTAGCGTCTAAGTAATATTATAGGACGCCAAACGCACCCTAATTTAGCCCCTGAGGTTTATTTCTCATTATTCATTCACCCTAGAGCATTTCTCCAACAAGGCTCCTTCCTTGCGAAATCGCTAACAATTTCTCCCTCCTCCCACTGTCGCGACATCGCCCGATCGCGTTGAAATTTCCGAAGCTAGCAACACTTCACGCCGACGACCCAGGTATGCGTTCTCTCACTGTGATTAAATTTCTCCCTCCCCCTCCCACCGTCGCGACATCGCCGACCCCAGTTGCGTTGAAATTTCCAGAAGCAAGCAACAAGTCACGCCGACGACCCAAGTATGCCTTTCTCTCGCTGTGATTGTTGTTGTGGTGGTTTGTTGTGATCTTGTTTGCTTGGGAATGAGTTTTTGTTTATATCCGATTTCACGCATATAGCTTTGTGATTGTTCCTTCGAATCTGTTTTGAAAATATGCAATTTCTTCATATAATCTTTTAATTATCAAAATTTGATCAACTGATAGGAAAACAAAGAGAGATAGATAAATCAATACGTTCCCCACTTCGTCCTAAAGGACGAGTGCGTATAAAACACTGAAAGAAACTCTGCAGTGAAAGCTTCACTTTTACCTACTTCTCTTTATTCCTTTCTCACACCGACCCTCTCAACTTGACTGCTTTTCCCACTTCAAGAAAATGATTCTCAAGTCGAAAGTTCACATTTGTCAATTTTCAAACATTGTTCCCTGCATTTCCAAGCCTTTTTTGTTTTCATTTCTTTTTCTTTTCTCTAGTAGATTCCTGACCGAGAAAATCCTCAGCTAGATATCCTTTATTCAGGGCATTTTTTAATTATTTTATAAGAATATATTTTTCTTCATCGTTGATCATATGAGTTACCAAACAACTTTGGCAATTTCATCTCTCAACGTGGCCTCTGTTTTCTTATAAAAATATGCAATTTCTTCATAAATGTGGAATTAAAAATCTAGCAACATAGGTGTGTGGTTTTTGAGTAAGCACTGATATCATTTGAGAGAAGCAGTCAAGAAATAAAAGAAAAAAATAATAACAAGTGCCAGGAGGACGAAAGAAAATAATGCTTCATTCTGGCCGCCTGCAAATCCAAGAGGAACCAGCTAAGTATATGGTTAACTACTACACAAAGAGACATTTGGTATGGTGGAGATTTCTCTTTAAAAAATAACAAAATGGTTGCCATCAAAATTATTCCTTTTGAACCGCCCTCTTAATCTCTCTTCCTCCTTTCTATTCATATCATCATTAATATGATCACTTAGTGCAATCAGCTATTTAGTTGGAGCTAGTCACTTGAAATGAATGAGATTGTGGCACTTGTATATATCCAATTTGTATATATCTTTTGCCGGTTTTAATTAATGAGCATCCGTATATTTAGAGTAGTAAATTAAACTTACCCATAGCTATTGCACTAAGTTACTGGATGTTATGGTTTGAGCCTTTGAGGGTAACGGTTCACATGTCTCTTCCTTTCTAGCTAGGGCTAGAAAGCCAGTTGCTGGCATATGTGAAATTATGTGAAGAAAACTTAATTGATTTCAGCTATATATTAGCCAATCCCATATTCCATCCCCACATGTTCTTTAAACAAAAAGATTGATGCATAAAACTTGAATTACTGTCATATTTTGGCTTTATCAAAAGTATTGTTGGGTGAGATTTAATTGCTGAATCTGTCACTATAAAACCATTGTTTTTGGAAGGTTTAATTGAGACTTTGTGCTATCCTCGTCAAAAATTTTACAAAAGAGCTTTTGGTTTTGCATATAAACTGTTTGCTTTTGTAGTTACCACATGCATGTGCCTTTCTTCTATTATTCATCGATGGCACTCACAAGAAGGTTTCAAATTTCTAAATATACATCTTGGAGTGCCTTATGCACCTTACACTTATTTATCTGTACTATTACATCTTATATGTTATATTTGATCAAGTTAGCAAGTTAGCTTTGCTTCTGCAATTTTCTTTGATAGAGATGTAAATCATGTAATTTTTCACTTTGTTACTTTTAACAACAAAGGGTTTTGAGGCTAATATAGAGTAGGAGGGTCATACACGATTCTTAGGATCATCATTTGCTAATATATTTACTTGCTTTTGTTTCATGTTATGATTTTCCGCATTATATGTTATTTTCTTACAACTACTAGTAATTTTTAGGAATATATATGGTTGGCAGGTTCCAATTGATCTTGTTATTGATCACTCAGTTCAAGTTGATGTAACAAAGTCAGAGAATGCAGTGCAGGCCAATATGGAGCTTGAGTTCCAGAGAAAAAAGTAAAGATTTGCATTTCTTAAATGGGGGTCAAATGCTTTCTGCAACATGTTTGTTGTTCCTCCTGGTTCTGGTATTGTACATCAGGTACATTTAAAAGCAGATAAACTAAAGGACTCAATTGAATTTAAGACACTGCCTCCATTTGTCGATAATGTGAGCTTGTAACATCTTTGGCTTCCAGTGAATCTTGAGTACCTTGGACGTGTTGTTTTTAACAATGATGGCTTGCTCTATCCTCGACAAAGGTGGTTGGTACGATTCCCACACTACTTTCGTATCTTCTTCCTCATTCAAGAGGTGTTTGGCCATTTTTAGTCAAAATAAACTTTGTATTATGTGATGATTGGGGATTGATTTTCTAAGTATTAATTAGATCCTTCATCTTGTTAGTAATTGTTGAACTTGGTTATGTTTTTGTTTATATTGAGGTTTAATCAGTGCTGATAGAATTTGCTTGACCAAAATATTAGTGAAGCTGGATTGGTGAAAGATTGACTCCCTTTCTATGTGTAGGTGGCAGATTTCATGAATTTTGAACCACTTCTATCCGTCAGTACTGCTGATTTTTTTTTACTATCCTCTAATTTCAGGTATAAAAGGCTAGAAGTTTTGTCTGCATTTACAAATACTGTAAGTATTCAAAGTATTCTTTACAACTTAATTTTTTAACCTCACATTACATTAATTAGGTTGCAGAATGATGCTTCTGTAAAACTAATGGTGGTCAATGCAAAGGAATACTATGTGCATTTTAATTGCTAAAAGAGGATTTTTGCTGGTCTCTCCCCCCTCCTTTAATTAGTTATTTAAAATATGAAATTTTCATTTTTTGTTCTATATATACTATTTTGCAAGTACAATCTTAAAATATTTTATAATTGATGTATTCTTTTTCCTTATTGTTTTCAACCTTGCATGTCTCTTGATCTGAAAATTTCAAACCAAAAATAGGCTGCTTTGACTCCCCCATTTTTCCTCATTTTATGTGCAGATTTTCTTGAGTACAAGGTGGGCTATCTTGTTGAATTTGCACGTTGAGATATTCCATGTGAACAAGTATCCTATTTGTCCACTACATTTTTTTTTGGTACATGTCATTTCTTGGACAAACCACAATTTCTACCCCGTCTTCACTATTTAGATTTAGTATGTGTATACCTATGGGCAATGAAGGGCATGAATTATTACTATATCATCATTTTTTATAAGTATATTTTCTTGTATTTACTCCGAGTTGCTTAGTGTATGAGTTGAGATGTATTATATGAATTGATGGCAATGTGCGGGTTATGTGATTCTCGATGTTATTTGAAGTGAAATTCTCGTATTTCAAGGATTCTCTTTACCTCTACATTTGTTATGGGACATGATCGATTTTATGGCATGTCTATCATGCTGTGGTCATGTTTATTTTAACGGTGTTTCTTTTTTGATACCTGGATTATTGTAATCTGTTTTATTTTGGTGGTATTGTTATAAAAAAATCAGTTACACAAGCTTAGTAATATTAATATTCAATTAGCTAATGTTTAAGATATTCTTTTACATTATTTGCGCAAGTGTTCTTCATTTGTCTGCATTTATTAATCATTAGTAATAGTAATTAGCAATTATGTTTAGCAACCTTGTAGTATTCTGTTTGATATTTAGGAGTTAAGAATTTATAGTCCAGACATTGAGGCCGCTAGCTTGCAATATACATGTGCGATTATTGTTATTATCTTCATATCGTAAGCGTAAGAGCGGTGATGTCGATTTTCGTGTTCCATTTTTAATTTGCTAGCTTCATCCTTGTTTCTATGCCCGTTCATATCAGACTGCTCACCGGATACTTTCATATAAATAGAAAATACTCTTAAACCGATATATGTAGGGTGTTTTACTGATAATCTCCAAATTGTAGTTGCATTAGCTTATCAAGTGGAATTCTGAGTAAGGATATATGAGCTTCAGCTGTAGTTATGTTTGTGAGAAGGTCGGTTTCATTGAAGCTTATGATCTATGTAGTTTGAGTAGGATAATGCTATTAACATGCAGCAAAAGTATGTTGTTATAGTCTCTTCCCAGATGGACGTGAACCTTGTAGGGTATTGAATCCTGATCTGTGATGGTGCTCAGATCTGGTTTTTTTTTTTTTTTATTTTTTTAAAGTCAGACTTACGACGTCTAATTTTAATAATTAGACGCCGTAAGTCTCGACTTACTGCCTAATTCTTAAAATTAGACGCCGTAAGTCTTGACTTAGGAAGGTGTTTGTGCCATACTTAAGGCGTCTAATTATTAAAATTAGACGTCGTAAGTTAGGACTTACGGCGTCTAATTTAATAATTAGACGCCGTAAGTCTTACCTACTACGCCCCATATAGGCGTCCCAGAAAAAGGACGTCAAATGTGCAAAAAATAGGACGCCGTAGCCTTGTTTTGTAGTAGTGATTTGTTACACTATCCATTATAAGATGTGTTAGCTTTTCCATTCCCGACAAACAAATATGGTGATAAGGGATCACCTTACCTTAAACCCCTAGAAGGCATAAATTGCTCCCTTTTTCCCCATTCCACATCAATGTTGTCCTCACTGCACTCACGCAACCGATGATTACATTTCTAAACTGATTATCAAACCCAATCTCTTCCAACACCCTCGCAATAAAACTCCAGCTCATTCTGTCATAAGCTTTCTCGAGGTCAATTTTTATGACCATGTAACCTTTTTCCTTGGATTTTGCCTAGTGAGTGGACAATTTCTTTTGCAACTATAATATTGTCATGAATGCTTTTTTTAGGGATAAAACTTGTTTGATACGGTGAGACTAAACAATCCATAAGAGGCTTTAGCCTATTTACTAACAAACTTCGATAAACCTTTGTAAATCACATTGCATAAAGCAATGGGCCTCGAATTGGCTCACTACCTATGGATGCTCCACCTTAGGTATTAACACCACCAAAGTGTCATTAACCTTCTCAATTTGCTTTGGATGCCTCTATAACTCTTTAATAAAGCTCACTACGCACTTCCCAACAACATTCCAGCTCCTCCGATAAAAACAACAAGGTAACCATCGCTTCCAAGGGCCTTAAACCCTCCCATTTGGAAAAGTCTCTTCTCACCTCCTCCTCCCTAACATCCACGTTCACACCTTTCAGACTACTCTCCTCAACCTTCGCCCATTTCTATGTAGTGTCAACCCAACCCCTGTCATTCTCCTCCTCTTTGAATAGATTACAATAAAAATCCTGGAACAACTTCACAATTTCTTCATCCTCCTCAATCCACACCCCCTCACTGTTCTTAAGCATTTTTACCTTTTCCCTCCTTCTTCTTATTAAAGTCTTTGTATGGTAGTACCTTGTATTATGGTCCCCTTCTTCCAACCACCTCCCCCTCGACTTTTGAAACCAACTTACCTCTTCCTGCCTCAATGTGTGCATTAATTCCTCCTCTAAATCCTTTTCAAGTTGTACTAAGAAAGGATTAGTGCATCTATTTGCCCTCATTTGAATTCCATTCAATCTATTTAATATCCTTCTTTCCGCCCTCAATTTAACCAAAGACATCCTTGTTCCAATTGATTAGTTCTTGCTGCAAGTTTACCAATTTAATGTGGATTTCTTCTCTTCCTCCAACTATTTCTCAATATGGCCTCAAAATTACTATGCATTTGCCACATAGCTTCAAATCTGAAATTCCTTTGCATAACCCTTTATTCTCCTTTTTAAAACCACCAAAATTGGATGGTAATCGAGCATACTCTAGGATAACTCTAACTTCAAATTCTCCACAAATTTTTCCTGCCAAAGGATATTACCCGGACATTTGTCCAGCCGCTTATAAACCCTCTCAAGACCATCCCATTTTGGTCCTTTCCACGTGAAAAAGGTCCACTAGCCTCAACATCAATAAGGTTGCAGTCCTCAATCCATTGGTTGAATTTATTGCACCTCACCTCATTTATTCTGCCACCTCCTCTCTGCTCCATTGGTGTCCTAATTTCATTGAAATCACCCCCTAGCATCCACGGGCTCAACGGGGCCACACGCCAACCCATGGAGCATTTCCCAAATTCTCTTCCTTCTTTTCTAATTAGGCCGAGCATATATTGTTGTAGACAACAATTCCTCTCCCCTTAACCACAAACCTTATAGTGAATAAATTGTTCATCCATAATTTTAGCATCCACAACTAAATCATCTAGCTCCCACATTAACTATATACCCCCTGAAAATCCCACAGTCTCCATCTTCACTGAATGTTTGAAACCCCAGCTTTTGATAACCTTCGATGCTAGATTACCACTTATTCTAGGTTCCAAAATCACAAATAAATCCAGCCTATATCTACATTTCATATCCCTAAGTACAACTACAAATCCTTTACTTGCTGCACCCCTATTATTCCATACTAATATCTTCATCATTGTAAACTAATAAAGGTATAGAGAACACACAAAAACCGCTGATTACCTTAATCGGCCAAAACAGATGGAATCCCTTCCTCTTCCATGCTCATGTCGAGTCCATCATCCGAGGTGTCCATCGATCCTTTGTCTAGTAAACCCCCGTATCTATGTCTTCCTTTCGGAGGCTTTAGCCAAAGGATCTCTCGGATTTAGATTCTCCTTTCCAGCCATGTTAACTAACTTTCCTCCATGCTTCTCCTGGGAATTTGCAGACACCCCCTCAACTTGAGTAAGCTTGGTCTAATTGTCATGTCTTTGACTCACGTCACTCACAATTTTGTTTGCTAAAATCCCACTCTTTCCCCTTCCATCCCTATCCTTCTTTCCATCTTGCTCTGCCCTCCCCACACTCTTATTTTTTGAACTTCCAGCTCCCCTATATGATTCTCCCATACCATCCTTCCTTCCTTTTCTCCACTGTTGAAACTGATTGTTTTTCATCTGCCCCTCTTCCATTTTCCCCTTCTCCTGTGCACTCACATTTCCTTTCGAACTCCTTCCTCCCCTATTTCCACATCCAAACATTGCATATCTTGAACTACCGCACTTGCTGAGGTAACATATTATTCCTCCTTCACCTTCTAGGTCTTTGAACCATTTTCCACACCTCCCTGTCCTCCCCCATACTCTTCTCCTTATCCTGAGCTCCTATCGGCTCCTCCACCTCCATACCTTCCTCATTCCTTTTATTATGAAACTTCTCACAGCCCTCCTTAGTATGGCCTACCATTCCACATTTGTTGCATAGCTGCCCCAAACTCTCATAAACCACACTTAACAATTGGCCCTCCACATTGAACTCAGGTACCAACGGCTTAGTGAGGTCCAACTCAACACACATATGCGCAAATTTCCCCTAGCCCTTTGCGCTGTATGTATATCGAGACGAATGACCTTTCCAATTGAATTACACAAATTTAATAAGAATTTCTTATCAAATAGGGAGCAGGCAAGTCGTAACCTTACCCAAGCTATCACCGATTCGATCTTTGCATTCTTTGGACCGAATTCGCCGCCGCCGCTACACTCGGATAAGCGCTGATATCACCCACGGTCCTCCGCTCAACGCCTTCATGTAATCCTCCTTATGTTGAAAGTTAATCGTAGAAGTCATTAGCCAAATCGAACACATCTATTTTGCCCTTCCTTTCCTAGATCCGCTAAGCTTAATCAATCCCTACGATTTTATATTTCAATCAACTTGTTTTGCTTTTTCTATAAATGGATAAAAAAAGGAACTCCCAAAATAAACCTTTTTAAACATCCTTCATTCAAAGCAATATTTTTCGTGTGAATGTGCCTTCATCTCAACATACAATAAAGTCCATTTTTTTCCAGAACAATTAAGGTCTATTTTTAGATATGTAGATAAAATCATATATGTTATATGCATTTTTCAAAACTTGAAAATGCTATAACATATATGTATGAGATTCGGTCTTTCCAAGTGACTAATAAATGAGTGTATGATATAGGATAACATTCTAACTTTATCCACACAAAAACTATAATTTAAACAACACTTTTGGAGTTCAGGTGAAAAAACCTTCACTCTTGGAGTTTAAATAATTGTGTGTCATAGTCAACCTAATCAAACTTCACTTTTTATTATAAATTATTTAATTTTAATGATCATTCAATTATAATTTGGGAAAATTAATGTAAAGGACCTAGAGAAAATAATATTTATTATGAAGGACCATAAAAATTGTAATTATTTAGAAGGACCAAACATCATAATATAAATTTAAAATTACTAAATTACCCCTAATCAAATATCATGTATTATCTCTTGTATTCATAATTAAAAAATAACTGAAATTAAAACTAAAACTACCCATCATGATATGATTATATCTTTCTTTTTTAAAAAATCAATATATTATTTAATTAACAATTGTTAAACTCATATTTTTAAATTTTTATTTTTCACCAATTTATATCATTAAGTTGCTCGATTTATATTATCAATGTTGATGTCAATTAAGCTCTTTTTATAAAAATAAAAACTAAACTCATTTCAGATTTTTTTCAGGATATAAACATGACATGAATTTTTTAACCCACATAAATTGCTT
Source organism: Acacia pycnantha (assembly GCA_025563575.1). Taxonomy (NCBI): domain Eukaryota; kingdom Viridiplantae; phylum Streptophyta; class Magnoliopsida; order Fabales; family Fabaceae; genus Acacia; species Acacia pycnantha. The sequence goes on from JAMWYP010000529.1 coordinate 18,439, forward strand.
CTAAAACAAAAATAAATCATACAAAATTTCTTAGTTTAACATATATGGTAAATTATAAAAGACCTTGAATTTAATTAAAATTATATAATTCCATTTTTAATTAATTTTTTTGTTGATTTTAAAAATTAATAATTTTTATAGATTGAATAATACGTGATTTCTTTTCATAGATATATATTCAAGTTGTAAAAATTAAAATTGAGAAAATTATTGTTTAATTTAATGAAACTTATAAATTTTGTATTAGTTTTAAAAATAGAATGTGAAAAAGAAGGTAAGAGGGAATGTAGAAGATTTTGTTAGGGTATTTTAGTACTTTTAATTTATATTTTTATAATTGGTCCTTCTAAATAATTACAATTTTTATGGTCCTTCTCCATAAATACATTTTCTTCTAGGTCCTTCATTTTAATTTTCCCTTATAATTTCATATATTAAATGTCATTTATAGCACTGTTTTAGTAAATATTCTACAAAGATTTAAAAACAACTTAAATAACATAAGGAGAAATTTGTCCATATAAAAATGATGTCCCCACTCCCCACCATCCTCTCCTAAATTAAATAAGGTAATATTAAAATTATTCCCTTCTCATTCACTCTCATCAATTTTTTTTTTTCAAGTAAGGTATTATTAAAATCTCCCATATCCCTCTCTCCCTCCTCCAATAAAATAAAAATTATATGATCACCGCGGTATTCTTTTTCTCTTTTCCTTTTTCCTGACATAGTCGTATTCTTATGCCTACTACCACTCATGTAATATTTAGGGAAAATCACAATGAGATCTCAAGATACATAAATAATTATAAAAAGTCTCATACTAAATTCCCTTAGAGATTTTTTTGTGATTAGTTGTAAATAAATTATTGAATTCCCTTTATAAAAAGTCCCGCTATCAAAATGACTTTTCATGTTGTCAAAAAAACTTTATTAGTTATTAAATGTCCCTATGAAAATCTTGTTGTCAAAATAGCTTTTCATGTTGTTAAAGTTGTGCATGGTAACGCTCTTAGAATGAGTTTTTTCTTAATTTCTCGTTCCCAGAACAAAATTGGATAGGAATTGTGTTTGGTAAACTGCTTTTTTTTTTTCCGTTCCCTGGATGAACCGGTTTTTTTTTGTGGGTGGGAATAAAAAAGAAGTAGAAAATTCCTTTTCTATTCCGTGGCACAAAGCCAAAATATATTTTTCCCAACTCGATCATGACATTGACGAAGCAAAGAAATTTCAATCACCCTAAGCGACGGATCAACTACCCTCCCCACGCCGCCGCCACATGCAGCCCACCACCACCACCCACCGCCGCCACCACATAAATAATTTTTTGAATATAAAAATTACATACATAATTTTTTAGAAAATTTAAATTTATTTGTAAAGTATAATAATTATATTAATTATTAAAGAAAAGGACAAAATGGTAAAAATAACTCATTAATCCTCCATCTTCCTCCATTACTATTTTTTTAACTCTCAAACAAGGGAGGAAATATCCTTCATTTCCCTTCCATCCCCTCCCATACATTCTCCTTGTATCACTTTCCTTCCCCTTCCTTCCAAACTCCCCGTGCTAGTTTTGTGGCTTCAACTATGATAGTGTATCTAAAAATGTCTCACCTATATTATTTATTAAAATATTAATTATAACGACACCATAATTTTTAAATTCAAATTTGTCAAAAATCTTTTCTTATCTCCACAAATTCAAATGTACTTCTATTATTAATGAAAAAGAATCCCTTTTGACTCGCAAAACAAGGGAAATATTATGCGACTCGGATGGGTTCGCCTATGCGCCTTATATATGGATTAATTATACATCAATTGTGCCACACTTGCTTCCAGAACGGTTGCCCTGAACAGTGGTTGATATCTTATTTGAGTAAATATGCATATGTGTGGTTTTAGGCCGGAAACAAACGGTGGTGTCCATTACCAATACTGGCTACAATGATTTGTGGCTCGTCAAGTTTCTTCTTTGTGATTATACCTGCCAATGCCATTGTTTGTGACCTAACCGAGTTCTCTCTTTCATATGCTTCAATTAATCATCTCTAAGATTTGATTATAATTATGGTTCAATTTTGGTGGATTAATTTAATTTTTTCAAGAGTAAATTTGTATTTTGCATTTTCACCGCCTATGAGGAACGATAGGTTACCACCAATTTTGGTGGGATCCCATCTTCTCACATTTAAAGGCATAATGGTGGGGTCAGGAGTTTGAGTTCTCGAAAAGATTCGTATGGAGCTTACTGACATATAAAAGCATTGGTTTTTAGGTTCAAACATGTAATGTCTTTTGTTGGCAAAGAAAGGAAAAATAATACTTATTATGTCCTTAATATAAGATATATTTGGAAAATTGATCTTGATTTTAAATATATGACATAGTTTTTATATTTGTCAATCTTTTACAATGTATTACAATTTATTATTTGATACCGTTGATGAAATTTGTAAACAAAAAAATAATGAAATAGATTTGTATTGTATTAGGTAATTCTAATTCTCAGAATAAAAATAAAATGGGTTAATAAACATAATTTGATTTTCTGAGTAAAAATAAAATGAGTTAACCAACGTAATTGATTCTCCGAACTTTTTCCGCACGTAATCAAAAACTGCTTTCATCTCGTAATCAGGCCGAGGGAATGTAATGGTTCCCATGCACACTCTAAAAGGCTTTGCAAGTTGTCAAAAATTTACTAAAATTCTACACTATGAAAAACCCGAGAATTATGACAACATACAAAGTCATTTTGATAATGAGACTTTTTGTTAACGTAATTCAAGATCTTATTCACAACTAATCACAAAAAGTCCCTACAAGGAGAATTTGGTTTGAGACTTTTTGTAATTATTTTCATGCATTGGAACCTCACAAGATTTTCCCTAATATTTATTAGTATTTTTCAAGTAAAAATGTTGGTCTTTATTATTAGCCCACTTTTAGAGTAATAAATACAATTTATTGTCCCTATAAATTGCAATAAACAAAAAAATTAGTCATATTGACTTTTCTAAATCATTCATATACAAGGGAAAAATTAAAATTTTAGCCTATAATTAATGAGTTAACTAATTATCCTTAATATATAAGAGTTAGTTAATTAAGACTTATAAATACGGATATTATGGTGTATGACTTTTTATTTGATTGATTTTGATATAATTAAGACCTATGCAGTAAATTTAATGAAGGCGGTGAGAGTCAAGCAGCATGAACCAACACATTTACTCATTAATTGTCTTTCTTTTCTCGCATACATCTTTGGAAAAATCAAACAAACGAAATTTGTTGAAGACATTCATTAGAGTACTATACTCGGGCTGAGCTACGTTAGTGCCAATGGAGGCAAGTGCACCCATAAAATATATATAATTTGAAAGAAATTAGTAGCGGGATGTCCACCTAGTGCGCTTGGTTAAGTCTCTAAGTCTATACCCCTTTAGCCGGGTTCGAAGCTTATTTTGTTCCTTTTACCCCTTTTTTCCCATTTCTTCATTCCTTCGTTCTCTAACTTCCCCCTTTTCCCATTTCATTGATCTCTAATCTCTGCCTCCACCTCTCACTCTCCACTCCATCGATCAAATCGCCGTTGTCACTCTTGATTCCGTGCGAGATCGATCGCAGATGATGATTGGCGCCGAAACTCACGGTGAGCCTTGGAACAGCTGACGGCGAGCTTGGATCGACCGCTTGAGAAACAGCAAGGATCGAAACTCACAGCCGAGCGTTGATGCGAGACTCGTGACAGCGAGATGTTGAGCGCGAGCCGAGGAGATTGGCTTCAATCACCGCTTTCTTTCTTGAGATCCACCGCGGAGCCTTCGTCGCCGTCAACTCGAGGAACGGCGGAGCTGGCGAGGGTTTCTTGGGACGAGATCCAACCAACGAGCGACGACCATAGCTTCGTACAAATGGAGATCACGAAGTTGGGAAGCAGAGACGAGAACGGCTCCACGCTGGAACGAATTCTGCTTAAGCTTGAATTTTGCTTGCAATTTCGCAAATTAGGGTTAGTATTAATGTTCTTTCATTTCTTGTTCTCTCTGTTCTGCTTGCAATCTCCACCGTCACTCTCCGACTCCGGCCTTATTAATGTTCTTTCATTTATTGTTCTAGATCTCTTCATATATAATGAAAATGATGTCTCGAGCCCAAAAGTCTCATCCCAAACTAATCTCAAGAGATCATCTATTGAGGTGCAAGCCCATGATGAAGAACATCAATGAAGGAAAGGGTCCGTTTTGCCCCACGTGGTCGTCACCTGCAATATCTTTGGCAAGAAGCGATTTAATCAGCTTCGAGGCAAAGCCATTGCTTTACACTCTCAGGTACGCCCTGTACATGTTGCTGCTTAGTTGCTTTGTTTCCAAATTTTGATATGTTTTGAAATTTTTGGGAGAAAAGAAGCTGGTGGAATTTGTTTTTAACTGATTCATACTCATATCATATGCATGTTGGGAGTTTGTTTGGTTTGGATTGAATGGAAACAACTTCAATTTACAAGTTTTATTTGAAACATGAGCATGCTTTGAATTCTTAGGCGAATGCTTTGGATTGGTTCAGTAGAATGGCATGTACTGATATTGATTCATTTGATGATAATCATTGGAAAACATGTATTGTACTTCCATTCAGGTCTCATCTCTCCAAGGAAGTATCATGAATAGCATTATGTCTATGTTTTCTGATCTTCATCCTTCATTGTTATTATTCCTTCATCGCCTAAAGTGTCTCAAGTTAAGAAACTTTCTCAATGATACAATTATTGATATGAGAAAAGAGATTGTAGGAGATGGTATCATTAGGGTTTTGTATGGAAAGAAAAATGACGTGGTTTGTAGTACCTCGAAGTTGCGTGCAAATTCTCTTTGTTTGGATGTGCAAACAACTGAAATCTCTTGGCGTTTACTCGCAGAATCGATAATAGTTACTGGGTCCATGTTTGGAATCAAAAGGTCGATTATATTGATTTCTACATTATTGTTCTTCCAGGAAATATCTCGGTGTTTATTGTGGTCTCGATTTTTCTTTCTTTCATGCATCATTTCAAAATTGTTTGATCATTCTAGTGCAAAAGAACAGCTTTGACTGTCATTTATCTTCAAGTTTCCCGCAATCTCTCGCCGATTTCTTTCGCATCTTCGTTTTTGGGGGTGCTTCCTTTGGGAACTCCATCTTGAGATATTATTTTTTCGTGATGGTCGTCTCTTCCATTTCTTGCTTGGTGGTTCTATTTGAATTAATTGTGCTCTTTGACATTTTGGCTTAATGCATTTAAAATTCCTTTAAAAAAATATTCGGGCGCGCGCCCGAACCCCGAATCCTCATTAATTGTGCACCCACAAAATTTGAATCCTGCTCCGCCACCGACTATACTTAGCAGTTATTTATGGCATTTGAAGTAAAGACATTAGGTGATCAACTCTCACCCGTCAGACTACTATGCCTTGCCGTTATTGATGGAGTTCAAATCTCACCATTTACCTTTCTCACTTTTTCCTCTCCAATTTTATTTTTATTTTTATTTATTTTTTTTTGTGTGTGTGGTAAAACTCCATTTATTGTTTTTATCATTGCATCAACTCTCACCGCTAGAGATTTAAATATATTACAACAATATTATTATAATACTAAATTAAAATAAAAATACACACATATAGATAAATTTAAACTGTTAAAATTTAACATGAATACATAAACATTGTAAAAATTTATTAGGATTCTTAATACAATATGTTCTTATGAAACTTGATTTTAAAAAGATAATAACAACTAAATATTTGTAACATTGGTAATAAAGTATAAAAATCAATAATATTATTATTATATAAATAATTAAAAAAACATAGGATCTAAAAGGTCGGCCCTTTACCCTACAGGGTTGGTCTTTTTAGGCATACTTTCACTTTTCAGTGCAAAAATATGAAGCCCCGCCCTAGTGAATTTAAGGCCGGCTTAATGGGTTTGCCTGCTTTTCCTAGCTCTAACTCTTACATTTTGGCTTTGATAATGATTGAACAATAAACACTCACCCACAAAAGCATGTCACAATTGGCAAATAGTTAGATCCCTTAAATAAGATGTTCTGGGTTTGAACCAGGCCATGTGCATGGAAAAAGTTTTAATGGGAGAGGCAAACCCATTTTGGTGGTCAATCTCTAACTATCGATTGGAGGATACAGCCTGAATTCTTTAAAAAAATTGTTACAAAATGACAAATGCCAAAATGGTTTCTCTTTTCACGTCAGCCTTCGCATGTCATCATGATTCATGAAAGAAGCAACACATGCTAACAATGAAAATGCAGAGCTGCACAAATATTGCCGCTGTAATTTAAAATTTAGAGTTCGAAATCATAGATATCTAAGTTAAAATCATTTATAATAAGTTAATCCAAACATCTACTTGTACAAATAGTGAGGTAGCTAGGAGCACTCTAGCAAAGAAAAGAAAAACTTGGAGCACATAACATGCAATCAAAATGAGACTCTGGTTGTATTGAGGCCATGAATTATATGTTAAGAAGATGTGATTAACATCATTTCAAGGATGATGTAGATGATATTAGGATGCTCTTTTGTCGAGATTGGCAAGTTTTGGTCACTTACAAATATTGAGAGGCCATGACTATTGTTGATCGATTAGCAAGATACTCTCATATCATGTTTGTGAGTTTTTGTCTATTTGATCAACTTCCACCTTTTATTTAAAAGCGGACGTTGGTGAAAGTTAGGAATTTTTGTTGAGTTTGATGCGATGTCCTGGTAAACATTTTGATTACAATATTATTAAAAATCAAAAATAAAGAGAGAGAGAGAGATTCTGCAAGCATCTTCCTTTAAAATGTAAGCCTTCGAGTTGCTAGGGACTCATGGATAGAGCTGGGAATCGTGGCCGCCGCCCGACAGGCTCTGAGCCCAACAGGCCGGCCCTACAGGTCCGAATTAAGAAAACATCTTTTTCAAAGCCCGACCCGATAGTACCAGGGCCAGGGCCGGCCCTACAGGGCACGAAAATTACTATTCCGATTTTAACTATTTTTCCTTGGTTTTTTCAAAGAAATATAATTAGTAAATTGCAACCATTAAAGTTCTAATCTATCAAATAAATGTTATCAACATTAATATCTAAACAATATAAATCATTCAACAAATAAACACATTTATTAATTCGTAATAAAAAACAAATAAACACAAAGAATATGTTTTTTCCTTTTTTTTTCAAAAAATATTAAACAAAGGAATTCATTTGTGTATGCCCACGAAAAAATGCATTTCCTTCTCGTAATTTTGTGTGTGTCTGCAAATTCCTTCGATTCGAATCAGGCATGATTTTACTGACAGGTAAAAATAATTATACTTATTTTACACAAAATATATTTATAATTTATTACTTATATAATATTGTAATACCAAAGTATGTGTTTATTTAATATGAAAACATCCCTTCTTTAAAATTTATAATAACTAATTATGTGTTTTAATACAGAATAATAATAAACATAAAAAAGGGTTATAGTTTAAACTAAAAAAATCTAAGTAATTACAAATAAATCATTCATTAAGTGGAAGTCTAGGTAATTAATTTTTTTAAAGAAAATGCTACAAAAAACGGGCCTAACGGGCCGCCCGAGGCCCTGCGCAGGCCTGGCTCGGTAAGCCCGAGACCCTGCGGGCCGGCCCTGCAAGGCCAATTTCAAAATTCGACCTATTTTCAGCCCGAGCCCCTACGGGCCGGGGCTTAAACGGCCGACCCGATGGGCTTGGCCCGATTTCCGACTCTACTCATGGATACTCACTTCAACATTAGATAGGCAAAGAATGCTACATCAAAGGATGCAAATTTGAAGGTTCCGTTCAATTTAGATTTCAAAATTGCAACATATTGAGAGAGCCACTACACAGATGTGAGGAGAGGGGAAAGAGTTTTTTTAAAAAAAAATTGGAAGGGAAAATACTAATAACCCAAGGTTATTAGCACTATAAAACAGGGTTTTAGGCATGATCCTTTTGAATCTAAGGTGGTTATCACCTGGCTTTTAGAGCATGATCCTTTTGAATCTAAGGTCATTACCACTAGAATAACCCCGTATTATAATTTTCCTCATGTCATTTATGTTTTAACCATTTCAACTATTATATTTATCATTTTTATCTAACTAGTATTTATATGTAAGTAATCGTTTTATATTTATAATTAATCTAACTTAACCACCATGAGACTTCAATAGCTGTTTTTATTATTTCTCTTTCCTAAGGCCATCGTGTAATTACTCCTAGCTAGATAACTTTTTGGGACTGAGTATTTCAATGCTGCGTCCTTTGTTGCAAGAGAGACATCTGACATGTGGGAGCAGTGGAGGTGAGGTAGAATTTCAAAGGCTGATAAAGTTAAAAGTTAAAGTGCCTTTTATTTTTTACTATTGTTCAGACTTCAGACTTACAGACGTGAGTGAGCTGGTGTGGGGCATGGGACATTTGTACTGATACTGCTCTCGTTAAAGCTATTACTTGCGCGTGGGAGGACTTTGAAGTTTCTCCTCATGAGAATTATTAAAGGGGTTAAAAACACAAAGAAACATAAAACTGGAAGTTGCCGCGGTAATTAATTAATGGGTCGAAGGAGATGAACAGAGGGGCAAAAGGAGAATTCCATAGGTTATGTGATTGATGGAATTGGCCTCCATGTGGAAATCAATTCCATGTGTCTTCAGGTGTACTAAACGTGCCACAGACCACAGTCATGGAATTCAATTACAATTCCATTTCCGTGGGGTCCAATTCCAGCATATCAAACCGGGCGTAGCATATTCCAACGCATCTTTTCAGAACATAACAATTTAAAATCCAGATTCTTTCAAAATCTCTCCCCTTAGTATCCCTCGACCGTCTAAAAATTGATCTAAACATCAGAGAGACCCCATCTACTTTTTAAATTGTTATCTTTATCACGTTCGGTAATTTAAAATAAATGAGATGTCTTTCTTTGGATGTCTAAATCAATTTTTGGATGGTTAAGATATATGAATATGAGGGGAGGAATTCTGAGAGAACTGGATCCAACAATTTAACATGTGAATTTATCAAGTCATTTAGCCTAGGTTTTAAAAATTGAACCTACCACCAACCTTTTGTTAAGCGAAAATACCAGTCCAATAGTCCCTCATATATGACGAAAGATTTGAATTCTTATTAGGAGATATATTCAAATATGATTGTCTTTAATAAGAGAATACCAATATATAGCAGAAAAACAAATATTGCACATACCAAACACTTTGAATTTTCAAAATTTTTGTGGTTGAAGCATTATTTTTTGTTGCCTTGAGAAGTACAGGACATATTGAAAGTTTGATTATTTTTTTCTTGAATAATACTGGCCAATTAGATTTTCAACAGAGACATTACAACATCTTTAGCAAAGACTCCTACTCTTTATCAAGTTCGCCTCTTAAAAGAGAGGAGGAGGTTGATCAAATAGACAAAAATTCTCATCTATGCTATGAAAATATTTGGCTAAATGATCAAGCAATAGTTATGGTCTCTCCAAGTCTATGAGTGATCACAACTTGTCAATTTCTATAAAGAAGCATCGTAATATCATCCACAATGTCCTTAAAAGGATGATAATGATCACAACCTCACAACATATAATTCTAAGAATATCCTTATTCGAACATGCTCTATGTAACATCCCGTTTTCTAAAGCGAATTTTTTTTTTTTCGATCAGAGTAGAGCAATGGAGCGGAAGAGTAACTGATTTACATTTAAACAGTAACCATTGAGTAACATAGTATTGATATTACAGTAATCCTACTGTTTCAAAAGAAAGTACAAAAGAAACGAACATAGATTCTTCGGCTCGTGGGTCTTTTCTTGCCGCTTGCCTCGTTCAGCGATTCGTGGTCCTCCAGGACCTGAAGCTATAGCCGAGATTTAATTCACCGCATTGAATCTCGGAGTAGCAGTTAACCTCATACCCAAACAATACGGTATACGAGACAACAAATATTCTAGACAATACAATGTATAGATTCATACGATACATCGTATGATCAATATGACTGAGAACATAAGCACGAGCAATATGCAAACTCATAAGGTAAACAATAACAACAACTGCACTATTCACCGGTGCCACGATACCACTCGTGTCCTCAGCGCTAGGAAAACATAACGGCATTATTATGACTATAACCCGTATAAAACTATCTGTATAACGGTCTACGAACATATCTTTGACATATATGCATTTAAGCGATACAAGATTAATGTTACGGTGCGCGTCCCGTACCTTCGTTGACGTTCGCATGCCCGCGGAAAACATACTTTTCTACGGAAACGTGTACGTCGGGCGTAACGACAACGGATCGAGTTTCGATATCCTATAAGAGTGATATCACTTTCATTAGTGATTTGGCATTATAAGCGGCATTTTAGGTAAAAATTACCATTTTGCCCCTATACCCCTAATTGGCGGAATTTCGCAAGACTTAGATACTTTGGCTCCGATTTTCCAAAATTTTGTCGAACTTCGACCCAATGATAATTTTCGAAATTCTCAACTAATATAGCCCTATCATATGATATCCAATCATGCTTGAAAAATAAAAGGCTATACTAGCAAGACTACTCTAACTATTGAAAGAACTACGAAAGCTTAAAGCTCCGATGCAGAAAAACTTACCCAGAGCTTCGCTCTGATTTTCCCAGAGCACTTCTCTCTTCTTTCTCTCTCTATTTTCGGTTTTGCTCTTCACAAAATGGTGTGAAGAATGCATGGAGGGGGTATTTATAGGAATTTGTAAGGACATAAAGGGAATTTTTCAAATTGTTCATAACCCTTGGATTAAACTTCTTCAAGAAGGCAAGATCTTGGCCTTTGATGCACTTGGTCGACATAAGGGGGCTGAATGGCAGCATTTGATTTGTCCAAAAGTGATGACTAAACCTTGCTTTATGCCCTATCAGATAGAATTTCTCCGATCGGTCTGCCGTTTAGTAATCTCGGAAAATCTCAAAATTGGATTATACAATTGAAGACAATTCATTCCTTATTAGAAATGTCTGGTCTAACTATTTTTAACTCTGTCTAGGCCTTCTCCGATTCGAGCGGAAGTTTTACGGAAAAAGCGTTTCGGTTTGAAGCGAAATTCTGAAGCTTTGCCTATGGACAAGAATGCACCGATTCCAAATATGTCCGGAAAAACTCTCAATTCTTCCCGGTTGTCGCATCATGACTTTTGAATCCCTAACATTCAACTTGGCTATCCGGCTTTTCTCAATTTCCCTATTTCGTCTTATTAGGAAAATGCTCTCTAGGCCTCGGAATTGACGTCAGGAAAAGTCTAACGAAAGGTAAAAATCCAGCGATCAATATTTTACCTTGATTTTGAGATTCTCATTCCTAGGTCTCTAGATAGGATCCGTTTCCTATATATTTTATTACTATTCACCATTTATTATTTTAATAGAGTTTATTATTTTTACAACTCTTATATATTATTCAATTCATTTTATTTTCTTTTTTTCTTCTCTTATCCAAAATGTCGGCAGCCTTTTTAATATATATATATATATATATATATATATATATATATATATATATATTACTTTTATTTAATTAATTATTTAATGATTTATTTATTTAATTTTTCCCAAAAATTCCACAAATTTACTTAATTGGTCCATTCTTATATTTAGGCTCAAAAATACCTAAACTCATCTATTTTTCTTCAAAATTTCCAATTAATTAGCAAATATATTTTTACTAATTTTAAGCCAAAAACCACTAATTTTAGGGTTTTACATAATTACTCAGAATTTCCTTTGCTTATACTTAAGTAATTAGCCAATAATTACCTAATTACTTCCTTATCAATAGTTGATAATTTTCTTAAAGAATTCCTCATTACCTCATAACTTTTACATGACATTTCTGTTTCCATGTCCTCTGCATTATTTTAGGATTTTTCATAATTTTTCTAAGTCATTTAGGCATTCTAGGGGTATTTTGGTCATTTTGACACTTTGACCCTTAAATTCCTAATTTCCAGCAGAATTTAACTTAGAAATTTAGACTATAATCACACAAGTCTGGAGATCAAAACTTCACTTATCAGAAATATCCAATTTATTCATAATATTCCAGATAATAAGAATCCGGGTATTACACTCTAAAAAACTATGTTGTGCATTGGACTCACATTAGTCACCTCATAGTCAAACAACTTGTTGCAACGTGATACCCATACATCCTAGCAAAGATACCCAAACAAGGTTGGCCATTGAACCTTCTTTGTATATTTTTTCCAATCTCATGGTCAAATTCCATTTGATCCAATCGCTTCTGTAATGAAAAGAATGTATTACATTTTCTGTTTAACCATTGATTTCAAAGACTCTCGACAATAACACGGTCCCACAACCTATGCCTCAAGTCTTCGTCCATCTCACATCTAAAAGTAGAAGCGCAGACGTCTCAATCCTCTCGGCATCCTCAACTTTGCTATATGAGTTCTCCCATAAAGTTGCTAACCACATGAAGGCTTTAATCTTCTCTAGAACAAACTATCTCCATATAATCTTCCATATGTTGTCGCAACCCATCAAGAACTTGAAAAAATAAAATGATATACCGATTTGATAGAGAAAGCAACCATCAATGGATGTTTTCCAGTATATTTTGTCCTCTCCTCTCCTCTCACATGGGGTACCCACCGACTATTCGATCAATTACGGGGAAGGAAACCAGTAGTCCATCTTCCTTCTATTCCACTCACCTCCTTCTAACACATACTCACCACACTCTCATTACGATCAATAAGATGTTTATAACCCTGAACCAAATCAGTGAGAGCCTGTTCATGTCAGACCAATTGTCAAGCCAAAAAGACGAAGACCAACTATTCCCAATTTTCTCCAATCCTCCGCATTCTTTTCTTGTTGTACTTCATCTCATGAGATTAAGTGCAACTTTCGCTTTCTTAGTATCCCCCATAGAAAACCTCGATGTTTTGTTCCAATTCCTTGACTATACGCTTAGGGAGCAATATGGTTTGCATGTAGTACGTGGGTAATGCGATAGCACGGGCTTTATGAGGGTAGTTCTACCAACAAGATTCGAAATCCTCTCTTCCACCCGGATAACCTTTTCTTAGTGTTCTCAATAAGTGGTGCAAATGTCATATAAGAAGTTCTTTTATGGATGAGTGGAACACCCAAATATTTCCCCAAATATCATGTCAATCCAACCCCCATTTTCCTACTTAATTCCATGGTTCTCGTGAATGAACATTAGGAAAAACATATCTTAGTCTTTTTCTATTCATTTTTGTCTGAAACACTACAAAAGAGATTCAAACAATCAAGCATAGTTTTCACTTGAAAGCTAGATGCTTGTCCAAAGAGGATCAAGTCATCAACAAAGAATAGATGAGACAATGATGACCCTCTTCTATTAAGCCTAATATGAGTCCAAAACCCTTCATCAAATGCATCTCGTATTATATGATGAAGTCGCTTCATCTGGGGAATGAATAGTTAGGGGGATATTGGGTCACCCTGCCTAATCCCTACGGATGGGCAAAAGACTTTGTAGGTTCACCATTCCAAAGCACCAAGTGAAGAAGAAGACACATGCCGTAATAAGTTTGTACATTTTTCCTTCAATACCAACCACCCTCAAAGTGTCATTGATAAATGGCCATTCCAATATGTCACGGGCTTTCTCCAAATCAACCTTCACAACTAACCAACTAGAAGAACCTATTTTTTCTTTTCATTGAGTTGATTACTTCTTGAGTGATGATAATATTGTCACTACTCTATCTACCGCGATAAAGCGCACTAATGACTACCAACCACCTTGCCCATGATCAATCGAAGCCTCTTCTTTGAGTACTTTATAAATACTTTGTAGCTCACATTGCACAAGGAAATTGGTCTAAAGTCCCGAATTGTGTGCGGGTTGTCTACCATTAATTTAGATGGATCATCATAAATCTCTTGCACCATCTGTATAATAAATCATCGATAATGTGCCAATATTCATGATAGAAGAAGGCTTGAATTCCATTAAGACCTTGAACCTTAAATGCACCAATATCAAAGATCGCTAACCTGACTTCTTCAATATTGATATCTACAAAAAGAATTGTCGTTTCTTCTTCAATAAGTTTTAGCGGTTGTCGCTTTCTTGCTGGAATATTCCCTACTCTAGTCCTGTTCCATTCTATGGCTTTCTTAGTAAAGGAAGAGATCTCCGTCCATTGATCATGGCCCTAACCCTATTGCACTATATCTTTAAAACCCTCCTTTAGTAACCATGCAGCTTAACATTTGAATTGAGGTGCATGGTATTTGTGATTATCATTTGGAGTTTGATTTTCATTAGGCCTTTTTATATTCTCTCTCGGTTGATAATAAAAAGTAAACTAAGTATTGCATAGACAAATCTAGGATCATTAAGGGAAAATTGGTTTTGATTTTCAAATTAATAACTAAAAGAGTAATACAATAATTAAAAGCTACTCTATTATATTATTATTTTTTTGGTATTTTCTATGAAAATTGAAATGAATATGAGGAAATGAAATGGTATGACATGGAGTAGAAAATACAAATGATCAATGCTCTTGATAATGAAAAATGATTGTCCTTGCTTACAAAGATTATGGGAGTTAAAATTCATTAAGTCTTAAGAAAAGCTCCGAGATAACAACTTAAGTCCAATATTCCCAATTAATAGTAGCTACTACAAACATAGTTAACTACTACCTCTTAAGATATTGTTTTAAATCACTTATTGTACAATTGTAATTGGAATAATGGAACACGAGTCTTCTTGAAATTGAGTGCTAAAAATCCACTCAAAGGCACAAATCAACCACATCAACTAGACAATAACATGTTAATTAACATGATCTCATTATAACACAAAGAAATTCAAATATATATAATTTTCACACTGCAAATTCTAATCTCAACTACAAATATCAAACAACCAGATGCAATTAACATCAATCTTCCATAATCATATAGGATAATTCTTAAGACTAGGCAATCGAAATATATAACTTTAGATTGATAAAACCATAGAAAAACTCTCCTCTATAATCCATAAAGCTCAATCATAAATCCACACCGTTGAGAAGCAAAATAATTAGCCACACAAAGCCACGGTTTGAGCACAAGTCAATTTAATCTCACAGACAAACTTGGAAACCATTGAAAAGCTTTGGTGGTTCTGTTCTTCCTCTTCCTAGAGACAAGTTGGCACTATGGTCTGAAACTGCGATGACAAAGGGAATGACAACGGAGTTTTGATGATGGTGGAGAGAAGGAAGAAAGTCGTCAGAGAAAGTGGAAGGTTTTCGGTGAACCAAGCTATGATCTCTAGTGAAGGTGGTGGTGTGGGAAAGTGTTTCTCAACTCTGTAGCTCCGTGACTTTTGTTAGGATTTTTCCCGTTGTGCAGCTACTCGACTCTGTGTCTCTTTTATCTGCTACGAAGGTCGTTGGTGCTATGAAAACAAAGGAGGATTCACCTAAGGTGGTGCTGGTGGTATTCCGACGAAGGTGAAACAGAGGAAGGAACAATAGTGGTGGTCTGGTGGTAATGGTAACTGGTTCCTGACGATTTTCTCTCTCTCATCGCTATCAATGTCCTAGCTTCTTAAAGCTTCACTGTAAATTGCGGTTGAACTTCCTTTGGTGGCAGCAATGTTGGCCAACGTGGTGAGAGTGAGATGATAGGTGAAGCTCGCTGGCAACGATGAAGGTGGAAGTTGTTGCTTAAGAGGAAGAAATATGAAGGTAAAGGAAGGTCTCAATTCTTAGCTTGAGGTGCCAAACTCCGAAAATGCCTCTTTGTGTGTTCTATTGCAAGGAGGAAGAACCCCGTTTTGATGGGACTAATCTAAAAATATATAAACATTTGTATAGGGACTTAATTGAAAATTTTCTAAATAATTTTGGCATAAATTTGATTTTTGACATATTTGGATACTTATATGTAATTTTATCTGGTCATTTTCCTCGTTGATTTGCAATTTTAAGAAATTTTAGGAATTTATGTAATCTTCCCAGTCCTAAAAATATTAATTCGGACCCAGTTGACATTTTCTGAAATCTCCAATTTTCTTCGTAAGCACCTACCAATGCAAGATTAATCAAAGATAACATCAAAAGTTTAAGAAGTTATTTGTATGAATAGTTAACAAATTATTACCATTTTGCTTCTAATTATATTTAATTCAATATAAATGTCTTTAACTCAGATTGGTGTTTAATAATACAACAACATCTAGAAAATACATTAAAAATCCTAAATTAATCTTGAAAAAGACTATAAAAACAATACATGGTTCAAATGAACAGCTTTAAAATAAGCAACTTACAAAGATAAACCTGATTTCCTGCAAGGATGAAGGACTTCTCTAGTTTCTTGAATGTTGGCAGCAACATGACCATATATAACATTGACAATGCCAAATACTATTTCTTTCGCATTATACAAACATGCCTATTGATTTATTTCCCTAAATCCTTGGCTTCATCTTTCAAAAAGGCACTTTCCTTGTAATCAAAAGGTTTCAAATGAATAGATTTCAGTTAGGGAAGGAGAATCCAGGGAAAGTCAATCCCTGAAATTCAAGCCTTCAGTTCTTCGCGTGTGAGAACCTCTCTTTTCTCCTTGTGTGAGTCCTTGGTTCTTCATGAACCTTTCGGATTGATGTTGTATTTGAACATCAATCTAGCCCTCTGTTGTCCTTATCTAAGATCCGAGTGAGTTTGTGTGGGTTTGTGTTTGATTGGTAGTGGCCAGAGGTATGGAGGTAAGTGGAAGTAGTGGTCATGGTTGGCGGCAAGAAATTATCCTAAACTTTGGAAAGAAACTAGAAGCTCAACGTTGCACGTTAGTTGGGAAGATTCTCACTGGTAAAAACCTGCATATCCCGACGCTGGTTACTATGTAAAGGGATGGCAGTTGAATGAAGGAGTGGAGGTTCATGAGCTGGAAAGGTCGCAACTGGTTTTTCTATTCAAGTTCAATAAGGTAGCTGATTACTGACGTGTTCTTAAAGGACGACCTTGGTCCATCCAGGGCATCTTCTAAATCTACAACTATGGGAAGATTGTATGGTCTTTCAAGATGTTAGTTTCGACAAAGCACCATTTTGGGTGAAATTCCATGAGCTCCCATTAGAAGCCTTTGATAACAGTAATGCAAAGATATTAGGTGAATCAGTTGGTGAGACGGTGATGTTTGAGAAGCCGATGATCGAGGGTAGCTTAGCATGAGCTTTATTCGTGCATGAGTTCTTTTAAATTTGGATGAACCTCTTTCTCTAGGCTTATGGGTTCTGAGGGAAAAAAAGCCCCTGCCTGGGTCTCAATCAAATATGAGCGATTACAGAACTTTTGCTACAAGTGTGGGGTGTTGGGAATGAGGGTCGTAGTTGCATGGTGCTCAAGATGCAACCAGAAGATGAAGAATGGGAGTATAATTATGGCAACTGGCTCTGTACGCCTTCGGTGAAGACCCTGGAGGATGCATTGGAGTTTTGTAGATCGGATTAGGTGGAAGCTAGGTGCGGGGAAGAAGGTACTTGGACGGCTTCATCTCATAGGAGCAAGTCGCCGGAAAATCTGAAGGTTACTGTTGTTACCATTGTTCTACCGGTGAGTAGAAACCAAGATCACAATGTTTGCTGTCTACAAAACTCGTCAGGTTTTCAAGGCCAATCGAGAAGGATTTTATCTCAGGAGGATCCATCTCAGACAGTGATAAGAGTCCACTTGGAACACACAAGATCGCCGGCGGTCTCTCCCTTGGAGCCGTTGGAGCGGTCACTCTGTACACCGTCGAAAGTTGCTGGTTCTATAGTGATAGGTGAGAGTGGTGATGATGTAAGGCAGCAGGCTTTTCATCACATGATGGAGAGAAGTGAAGCAGTGAGTTTGATGCCAGGTCGATCAATTAACGTGTTGAGGTCTGGTAAAGGGGATTTTAACTTGGACTTAATAAAGCCAAGAGATGGTACAGACTTGGAGGAACCCATTGAGGGACTTCGTGTGGACTTTTCATAAAGTTCTCTGAGTTTGGGCAAAAGGAGGACATTTTGAAATTGGGCAGGCCTTTATTCCACCTCTAACTCGACCAAGTGTGGTTTCCCTTCAAATCCAGCTAAAGGTTTTGCTATTTCTCAGTCTGTGGGCCCTCACATTACTGAATTAGATAATTCAGAAATATAAATGGTTAGCTCTCTTAATCCTGATGTTAGTAGTCATAATTCCTCATACAAGTCCCAACCTTACAGTGTAGATTTTCCAAGTGATGATGAACTCAAATTAAATTCTATTATTCCTTTTGATGGTTTGTCTCCTATCTCATTTGTATCTCTGGTTTGAAAGGAATTAAGATCAAGAGACATCATGATGTTGATTTTGAGTGGAAAATCGAGTAAGTGTAGAAAGCTGGATTTTAATTCGGAAGGCGATTCGACCTTTGCAAATTTAGCTCCGGTTAAAGAAAAGAAGGAGCGTAGGAAAAATTTTAAATCGAGTCAAAAATTATCTTTGTTAGTTTAGGTATGCGGTGGGATCGGTTGTTTCTACTGGAAATCCTTCGGTTGCTAAGATTGATTTCCCAGAGAGTTGGTTGGTTCTTGGTAATGCGAAGGATGAGGATATGGGTTCTTCTTGTTTGAGTAACGTCGGTAGTTGGATGGAACCAACCAGGTTCACCATGATT
This sequence comes from Acacia pycnantha, assembly GCA_025563575.1. NCBI lineage: Eukaryota > Viridiplantae > Streptophyta > Magnoliopsida > Fabales > Fabaceae > Acacia > Acacia pycnantha. The sequence continues at coordinate 37,210 of JAMWYP010000529.1, forward strand.
CTATTAGCTGAACCTGTCAAGGTTTGGGGTTGCCTTATGATCAAAAATTTGAGGGAAGAATGTTCCCAAAAAAACCCCACTTAGTCTTCTGATAGAGACAAAGCAAAAGGCGAGTGTGGTAAGGAAAGGGAGGCGGAGATGTGGTTTTAATGAGGAATGGATTGTTAATTATGTGGGGAGAAGTGTCGGGTTAGCTTTATGGTGGTCCGAGGTACTTACGGTTAATATCCTATTCTCGTCTCCTAATATTATTCATACCGGTGTGGTGTCAAAGACATTGTCGACTCCAACTTATATTACTTTTATCTATGGCCCTACCGATGAAGAGGAAAGAATGTTGTGTTGGCAAGAGGTTTGAAGAATTAGCAACAATATCGGGGACTCTTGGATATGTGTTGGGGATTTTAATGATATTCTTTCTCAACATGAGAAGAGTGGTGGCCGTCCCGAGCTTGGAGGAAGATCCTTAACTTCAAGTGTTTTGTAGTTGATTGTGATATTGAAGATTTAGGTTACAATGGACCCATTTTTACCTAGTGCAATAATCATGAATACTCATATACAATTCATGAGTGTCTCGATAGGGCCTTGGGTAATTTGTAGTTAAGAGAGAAATTCCCGTGCCTCCGGGTTTTAATGTTCACTTGGCCGAATCGACCATCACATTCTATTCATCGATGTCGGAATGAAAATCGTTAGCAAAGTTAGATCTTTCGTTTTGAATGCTTGGGCATCTCATGGGAATTTTTTGAGGTAATCAAGGGTGTTGGCAGAATTTTAGTGATCGGGATCGCTCGGTACTAGAAATTTTTGTGAGCAATATGAAGAGGTGTACGCAGAGGTTACTTGCTTGGAGTAAGAAGGAGTTCCCTAATAGTGGTAAGGTTATTGAGCTATTGAAGACTTATCCGGTGATTGTCTCAAAAGTTCAAACTCCGGATATTTTCGAAGGGATTGCGGAAGTAAAAGGAGATGCGGAAAGATTATTGGAGCGCGAAGAACAATATTGGTGGCAACGATCAAGGATTAATTGGTTAGACGTTGGTGACAAGAACTCACATTTCTTTCACATCTCTACTATCAAGAGGAGGTAGCATAACAAAATCTCGTGTATTAGAAATGATGAGGGCAATTGGTTGTATGAGAAGGATGCTATCTCATATAATATTTCTAGCTTTTTCGGGAGCTGTTTAACACTTTTGGTACAAGACGAATGGATACTATCTTGGGTTTCATTGAGCCTACTATTTCATCGATATGAACCGAGTCTCTTGTTACCAATTTCTACGGAGGAGATTAAAGCAATAGCCTTTAGTCTTGGGAGAAAGCGCATGGACTTGATAGTTTTCGGGTAAATTTTATCATTCCTCGTAGTCCGAAATTGGTGAGTCTTTTTGTAGTTTGGTTAAAAAGTTTTTGCAAGTCATTTGGTGCTTAATAATTTAAATTTAACTAACATCACTCTTATTCCTAAACTTCAAAAGCCTGAGCATGTTTCCCATTTTCGCCCTATAGGCTTGTGTAATTTCTCTTATAAAATCATTTCTAAAATCATTGCTAATAGAATGCGGCCTTTACTTGATACTTGTATTTCACAGCACCAGAGTGCCTTTGTTCCAGGTCGGTGTATTCATGATAATATTATTATTGCCAATGAGGTTGATGAAATGTGTGTGCTCTGTTAGTTTGAATATTTGTTTATCAGGTGAAAAAGTGAGTTCCTTTACTTCGAGCCAGGGTATTCGTCAGGGAGATTCACTCTCTCCATATCTTTTTATTATTATTGCTGAAGTTCTCTCCATTATGATTAGAAAGCTCCAGACGGACAAAGTTATTAAGGGCGTCAAATTGAGCCATAGTTGCCCCAAACTTACTCATAGTTTCTTTCTTGAAGATGCTCTTTTGTACATGCATGCAACCTAAAGCAAGCGCAACTATCGGCTAATATCTTGAAGATGTATTGTATCGCCTCTGGTCACGTCATCAATCTTGATAAGCCGAGTATCCTTTTCTCTTCTAATACTCTTGATGATGTTAAGAATATGGTGGGAAGAATCTTGGGCATTCCAGGTGATAGAAGACCTAGGTAGAGATACCTTGGTATTAGAGTATTTAGGGAAAGACAAAGCATCGGACGTTGGCTTATGTTCGAGAACACATTGCTAATAAAATCCAAGGATGAGGGCATTCTCTTCTTTCCTTTGTTGGGCGTGATGTAATGATTAAAGCAATTCTTGGGCAATCCCTATCTATCCTATGAACGTTTCCAAGTTTCGGTCAAGACTTATAGAGATTAACGGTCTTATTGCTAATTTTTGGTGGAGCGGTGCATTTTACGGTGGAATTACACATTGGAAAGCTGCGGGTCTTTAGCTATAGCTAAGAGTCTTGGTGGGATGGGTTTTCAAGATTTATCTGTCATGAATGATGCTCTTCGGGCTAAAGCGCATGGAGATTGCTGCGTGAGTCTCAACGATCTATGTGCTAGGGTTTTGAAGAGTGTGTATTTTCAAAAATGATTTCATGAAGGCATGTAAAGGATATAAAGCATCATGATCTTTGGTCTAGCATATTAGATGGTAGAGATTTCTCATGAAAGACTTGCGTTGGGATGTTGGATATGGTCTTTGCTATCGAGAATCTAGGATGATAAATGGGTCCCACATGTTGATTTCCCAGTGAAACCCAGTAATCTAAATAATCCTTTTATAGCAAAAGGCGAGTTTGTGATCTTATTGTCAATGGAAAGTGGAATCTAACTCCCATTGACTACTATGTATCCCGAAAATCAAGAGTGCTATATATGAGATCGACATCCCATCTAATGGGTTGGTCGATAAATTAGTATAAACTAGTGCTAAGAACAATGTGTATTCGGTGAAGGGGTACCATAACAATAAAGAGAACATGCTCTACGAGGGAAACAAGGATGGGTCTTCAATAGTTATCACCTCATCTTCTTGGAAGTCGATTTGGAAGATTCGATTATCTCGAGAGTTCGGCAATTTATCGGCGGATCTTAAATATGTCATTGAATGTGCGAGGAAAAACAACTTTGACTTCTGGGTGAATTGCGATAAAAAGCACAGAAATCTGGAGGGCCAAAGGGTTGTTCCTACTCATCTAGCTTTCGGTCCCCTCCATTTCTTTGCAAACTTAAATATAACTGTGATAGGGCCTTCTCGGCTAATAAGACTGGCGCTCTATCGGAGTTATATGTAGGGATCATTTTGGGGATTTCAAATGGGGTTTTGTAGATAAGGTGAAATCCATCTTTGCATTTATGATTGAAGCTTTAGCTTTAAAGAGGGCATTGATGTTCGTTGTTGATCTCGGCCATGATAATGTGATCCTTGAAACCGATTGTCTCTCCCTTCTTGAATGTGTTGATGCTAAGTTTCTAGATATGATTGATTGGAGGAGCATGAGCATTATTTTCGATATTATTCGTCTATTGGTATCCAAGGTTGGGTTCTCTCTATCCTTTACCCAGGGGGTAATCGTGCCGCTAACTTAATCGCGGTAGATGCTTATAAAGGGGTGTGTCGGATAGGGTGAGTCTTTCAACTAACACCGTCTTTCGGAAGGCGGATGCCGTTCCTCATGATGCTTCTTCCCCCAATCACTCATCTTTTGGTGATTGTTTGTAGTTTTGCTTTTGATAATTGAATATTATTTCACTTATTTGTATCTCTTGGTTAATAATTTAGGAATGTTTAATAGAGAAATAATGGGTTTTATTACTTAATTGGGCTTTAGGCTTTTAATTAGATTAAATTCGTTTTTGGTAATAAAACTCCAGTTTACAATGCTTCACTATTTTCGCCATAACTTTTGATCTAGATATCGATTGGTTTTTAGATGATTCGAGAGAGCTACAATTGTTATGAAGACTCGGAAGGTGATTCGGACAAGAAGATGGATGAAATTGGAGCTAAAAGAGACGCATTTTTCTGGATTTTCTTTTGTGCGAATTTTGTAATAAAAGAACAATTTTTAGAGGTTTCCTATTTTTAGAGATTTCTTATTGATTAGAGGTTTCCTATTTTTTTAGAGATTTCCTATTTATTAGAGGTTTCCTATTATTAGGGGTGTCCTATTTTTAGTCATCTTTCCTATATAAGGAAAATTAGATGGTGGCTACAAACATATTCTCAATTACGCTTTATGAGATTTTTGGATTAAATTAGAAGCTTTTTATTTTCTCTGAGTTGTTCATCATGTTCTTCATGTTCTTCATCTTTTCTTCTGAGTTTTGTCTAGCCATGCTTGGCTAAGCTTTTGTGGTTGACCCATGGATTGAGGATTCTGTGAATCCAGAGGGCCCGCACTTTAATCGGTAACGTAATTCGTTTCTGTTTATTTTAATCGGATCCGATTATGATTGCGGAATGGGTATTAGATTTAATGCCCAGTTGATATCCCAAGGATATAGGTCGGACGGGTTACGAGCGTTGTGCGATCGCACGCCGAGCTTCGCCATGAGTTCGATCAAATGCTAGGCGATCGTCTAGTCGAGGGAGTTTCGGATAAACGCAGAGATTTCGGTTTGTCCAGAATCAATCACGAGTTCGATTATTATGTTTTTGTCTGATGAAGGTTATGGAATCCCAATTCTGGGTTAATCGTTTTTTATTTGATTAATTTCATTTTCTTATATTATGTTCTAGCTTTGCTTCATTTTAATTACCTTGAAAAACTCACCCATTAAGTTCTTGTGTTACTTGTTTCTTGTTGATTTTGGACCCACAGTGAATTCCTTGAGAGAAACGATCCGGGTTTCCTATACTACAAATCTTTGAATCCTGGTTATTTTGTGAGGGCTCGACAACTCTCACCAAAATTTGGCGTCGTTCTTAGGGAGTTTGCATCGATCTATTGCTTGACAATGAGAGTAGTTTTATTTTATTTTATTTTATTTTGGTCTCGGTGGGATGTATCAAGTATTTCAAAAATTGTTTGACTTACTCCGATTGGGTGATTTTTGAGAGTTTGAAGGAAAATAACATTTAAATAAGAACACGGTGCTTTAACTTTGTGGTCTTCGTATTTTAGCCAAATTCCATCGTTTAGACCATTTTTCAATTTTTTTATTTTTTTAGTTCATTTTCGGGTCCCACAATAGTGTAGAAGTTGTTCGTGGTGGTCCCATAAATTTTAAAAATCATTTGATAGGTTTTCTAGATTTGTTTAGGTTAATTTTTAGCATAGATTTTGTTTTGTTTTGCTTTGGTTTGGTTTGTTTGTTTTTTTGGTGTGTTTTTGTGTCTTTGATGCCATGAAACCTTCTAGGGTCTTAGTTTATTAGTTAGGTAGTTATCTTGTAATTCATTGGGAATTAATTGTATTGAACTTTCATGGCTTAGTTTTACGACAATCATAATCTACCTTTCAATTCTCACTCTTTTGTAGGCAATCAAGAATGTCATGGTCCATTCCACCACCCATTACATGAACCACACCACCAACCTCCATTTCAACAATATCATCAACCCTCTCACTTACCCCTGCCATCCTTCATTCCATCCCACTTCGGACCATGCCATCCATCTCATGAATCCTTATATCCATTTGAGCCACCTTATGGACCTCATTTTCAATCATGTGTGCCCAACCAAGAACCTTCCATTTGTGAAGTCATTGGAGATTTCCAAAATCAAACAACTTGGGCTATAAATGAGGAGTGGTCACATAAGGAAAGCTTTAATCAAAAAATGGACTCTATGCTTAAAATTATGGAACACCAAGTGAAAAGGAGAGAGAGATTAGGGAAAGAAATTGAGCGGCAATCACAAATGTTGAAAATGATGTTTCAAGAAAATCATTCTCTCATGGTCACACATGCACAAGAAGTGAAGCAAGTGCAAAAGCACATTGAAGAGTCTTCCCTCCCATTCGGTAATGATCTTATCCTTATAGAAGTAGACTCTCTACTACTTTAACTAATGCAACAATTCATGATTTGAATGATGATGGGGTTGACGAGGAAATCATTGTTGAATCCCTCAATTGTTTGGAAATGTAATTGCTCAACCAATTGGCTTTAGTAGTAGTGATTTGGTACTTGTTGATGAGTGTACTCCTATTTCTTCATGTGATGCTTTAAGCGTTGAAAATGCTTCTCTTCGAAAGTGGAGCTTGAATCACCAAGAGGGGGTGAATTGGGGATTCTCAAAAATCTTTTCGATTACTCTGTTTTAGGATGTAAAAGCGAAGATAAACAGTGAAGGAAGAGAAAGCAAGACATAAGAATTTATACTGGTTCGGTCCAACAACTTGACCTACGTCCAGTACCCAGACTCTCTAGGATTTCTCACTATCAAGATTGATTACACACTCTGCACTCAAGAGTAATTCTCTCTCTAGAACTTACTCCCCCTTACAAGTTGTAATCAATGAACCCAATCTCCAAGTCCCCTGACTTGAGATAACTTTACAAGAATGATCTATAATCAAGAAAAACTCTCTCTAAGAGTAGATATGATAATCACTGAAGAATAAATGTATCAACAGATACTTTTACAATAAAGCTCAAAGAGTAAATGAAACTTTATTGATTTTCGTTCTTGCACAAGTTGGTTGTTGAGAAGACTTGAATGCATCTCTATTTATAGGTAGAGATCATTAATTGACCGTTGTAATCCCTCAGATAACCGTTGGAGTGATTAGAAGAGGATTAGTAAAGGTTTTGGTCATCTTCTCTCTACTCTTTGATTAATTCAGCTTTGCGAGAAATTCGAGTTGACTCTCGATTATTAATCCGTTGGAAGAGCGGTTCTTTGAATGTAGAAGGCAGGCATTAACTTCTCCAAAACGTGTGGAGAATGTTTTCCCAAAAGCATGCAAGTTTTCGCACTTTTGCATTTAATGTCTTTGACATGCTTTATCCTTTTTGCTTAATCTCCATTTAAACCTATCTTTAACCATCGAAACTCACTAACAAACTGATTAAACATAGTTAAGAATAGTTATGAGTAATGGTAAAGAGTATTGAGATCAAACAGAAACATTTCATGAAATCGTTCAAATCGAAATTCAAATTTTGCGATGGAAACTCGAGTTTTCATGTTTCAGAGAATTTTTAACGAAAGACAGTTTTCTCTTTGAGAGACAAACATCGCGATTTGGCATTTAGGACATGTTTAGTGAGCAGTGCAAAACTCGAGTCAATTAAGTGACTAACTCGAGTTTTGGACTCTTAAATGAAAAATCATGTTTTAGTCCAAAAGCTTAAAAGCTGGAGTTTCCAAAACATAACTCGAGTTTTCAAAGGCTCAAAATTGGCAGAGCTCTCTGCCTGGCCAAAACTCGAGTTTCCAAATCTTAACTCGAGTTTTCATATTCTTTGAAAACTTTGGAAACTTCTCTGGAAGATCGAAACTCGAGTTTTCAACCAAAACTCGAGTTTTCTCTTTTATGAGAAAAACGTTAAGAAACTTAGTCAATTTGAACAAAGGGAGTTTTTACAAGGTCAGAGATGAGCATTGTTCTCAGGGGATGGAAACTCGAGTTTTCATGAACTATGAAAATCTGGAGAACTTTTCAGAAACCCTAAACTCGAGTTTCCCATAGGAAACTGGAGTTTTGGTTTCTTTGAAAAGCTTGATTGCTCTCTGTCTTGTCAAAACTCGAGTTTTCAAAATCAAACTCGAGTTTGCCTTGTCCGTGAAAAACTCAAATGCTCTCGTATGATGGAAACTCGAGTTTTCATATCTAAACTCGAGTTTTCCTTTCTTTATGAAAATTTGAGCATTTCCCTGTCAGGCCAAAACTCGAGTTTCCAAACTGAAACTCGAGTTTGCCTTAGACAGTAAGTTTTTCAACTTACAAAGACAAACTTGTCTGTGTTTACAATTGAGAACTAACATCTTCTTAGTACTACGAATGATTGCGATAAATTGAATGACATATTTTCATGTTCTTGTGAGGAATATCAAATATGTGCAGATTGTTATCATGAAAATGTCATTTACTTGTTGAGCTTCGAAAGAAAGCATTTAGTGAAGTGGTTGATTCTACCATTGATCATAATGCACCCTCTTGTACTATTGATGATAGTAAGCATGTCAATTTTGAAAAGATTGAATCAAAGCATGGATGCTAATGTTGTTGATGATGTTATTGCTGATTGGTATCTTTGATTGTCCAGATTTTCATCTGTGAATGAATGTTGTATGTGATTGTTACGATTATGAATGGTGCCCTGTTTGCACTAAGATTCTTGCATCGATTTTGACTTGCTTGAGGAATCGATGTTGATTCTAAATTTGAGCTACATTCTAATCCTCATGTACACCCCGATGTTCATTCCCTTGACACTATTGATTTTAAAGATACTCTACTTACCCCTAACCATAATGATGCTTTGAATGATGGAAGTAATATCTCCATTGATTCTATTGATATTATTCATGATCTTGACATGATTGTTGTTAGTGGGGATACTATTAAAGATAAGTGTGGGAAAGCGTTGCTTTGATATGCATTTACGAGGAAAGACCATCATGAATCATGATGTTTCATATGTAGAATTTGTCTTGTGTGATGATTTGAGCAACCATTGTGAAACTATTTTGAGTGATCACTTGAATTATTCTTTAGAGAGTTTGACTCTTACTGAGGAGCGTCATATTGATTTTGTGGGTTGCTCAAAATATTTGGAAGTTCCAAGATTTTCTTTTGATCAATTTCTTTTCGGATCTTTCTTGATTCGTGATAAATCGAGTTTTATTGATTATATTTATGTGGGACGAGATCTTGCTTGGTGTCATGATTTTATGCGGGTACATGGATTGATTACTCCTATCCAAACACCTTCCATACTTGGTGAAATGTTATTTGCGGATCTTAAAAAGGAAGTTGTTTGCTAAACATCAACAAGGGACATCACTAGTGCTTTCATGTGACTTACAACTGAGACGATGGAAAGAAGCCAATTATGCCACTTCATTTGAGTCTCCAAGATTTTAATAGTCCGGTCGTACTCCCTCCTTACTCTTTTACTTGCATTACCTACTATTATTGGTTATATTTATCTTTTGCACTAAGGCCAATGCATGATTTAAGTGTGGGGAGGGATTTTGTTCTTACTTTTGGTTTTTGTTCTTTGTTTTCAAAATGAGAAAAATAAAAATATTTTTGTTTTTGCTTTGGTTTTGGTTTTTATTCCTTGTGTTTAAGAAAAGGAAGAAAAATTTTCTTTTGTGAATAATTTCCCTTTTTAAAATAAAAAATAGTTTTTATGAATAACACACTCTCTTTCTATGATTGTTTTACCTCTTGTGAACTTTGACATCTAGTTTTGATGGATCCTTCTGTTTGGGGCTGAATTTCTGGACTCTTGGATTATATTTCTTGGTTGTTAATTTGGTGATGTTAGTTGTATGATTCGGTATTAACCTTGTGAGGTTTTGGGCCCGCATGAATGGACTTCATCATTTACCATTCTTTTTTCCTGTGTGCATCTACTCATGATTTTGTTCTCTAGAACTTGCTCCCTTTCTTTTGAAACTACATTTTTCACTTATGTGCATGAATATGATGGAAGCTTGTTTTCTTTCTTTTATTTTCCCCACTTTGGCCAAATAGTTTTTCCTTGCATTATGTTTCCTTTGCTAGCCCCTTTGTGCATTTTTGACTCATTCTTTTCTAAACCACATTACAAGCCTAAGCGTAAAACCATTTTATTCCGCACCTTGCAAATTTATTGAGCATTGGTTTCACCTTGGTTTTGTGTTTAAGTGTGGGGTTGCTCAGAGTGCAACAATTTAAGTGTGGGGAGATATTTGATTTTGTTATTGTGATTATAAAGAAAAGAAAGAAAGAAGGACAAAAAGGAAATACATAGAAAGAAAGAAAAGCGAAAAAGAAAAGAAAAGAAATAAGAAAGAAAGAAGAAAGAAAAGAAAATGCATAGAAAGAAAGGAGAAATATGAGGGGGAAAGAAGTTTTTATACATGAAGAATGATTGTGTTAATTAGTGCTCTTTTTAATTTCTTTGGTGCTTAGTCTCTCATTCCATACTATTACCTACCTTCACTCTAGCCCCACTACAACCTTTAATAACAAGCTCTCTTGATTTGTGCATGCATGTGTTATGAGTAGTGGAGAAGTAGAAATTGAGCAAGCTTATGGTAAAACAATTTTCTTAAGTAGAATTTGAGCGATACACTTATTTACCCTATACACTTGAGAGATTGATTAAGGGCATCCTTGAGAGATCATCTTGTGTGGTTAGCATCATTAATTGAGATTGCCATGCTTTATAATTTGAGATGAAAGAAATTCAGTCTTGATTGGTTGATCTTGAGAAGCTTTGTGATCTTTGTTCAACTTTTGAAGTTTGGCAATTGTTAGAAAGAAGAAGTTTTTCTTTTACTTTTTTTCCTTTTAATTTTGCCCAGGAGTGCAAAAGGATAAGTATGGGGGAATTTGATAATTGAATATTATTTCACTTATTTGTATCTCTTGGTTAATAATTTAGGAATGTTTAATAGAGTTACTTAATTGGGCTTTAGGCTTTTAATTAGATTAAATTCGTTTTTGGTAATAAAATTCCAGATTTACGGTGCTTCACTATTTTCGCCATAACTTTTGATCTAGATATCAGATTAGCCTCATTCTTCTTTTGGTTTTTAGGTGATTCAGAGAGCTACAATTGTTATGAAGACTCGGAAGGCTAATTCGGACAAGAAGATGGATGAAATTGCTTTATGAGATTTTTGGATTAAATTAGAAGCTTTTTATTTTCTCTGAGTTGTTCATCATGTTCTTCATCTTTTCTTCTGAGTTTTGCCTAGCCATGCTTGGCTAAGCTTTTGTGGTTGACCCATGGATTGAGGATTCGTGAACCTAGAGGGCCCTTACTTCAACGTAATTTGTTTCGTTTATTTTAATCGGATCCGATTATGATTGCGAATGAGTATTAGATTTAATACCTGATTGATATCCCAAGGATATAGGTCGGACCGGGTTACAGAGCGTTGTGCGATCGCACAGCGAGCTCGCCATGAGTTCGATCAAATGCTAGGCGATCGTCTAGTCGAGGGAGTTTCTGGATAAACGCAGAGATAAGTTCGTGAGCGTGCTTGTCTTCTTGGTGATATAACATTTGCTTAGTTATAGATTCAACGAGTGTCCCAAGAGCCTCACGGGTCAAATCCTCAGCAAGAATGACATCCTCTTCCTCTAACCTACTCACAATCTTCGTAAGTCATCCTAAGAGCCACACAATCAAATCCTTGGCAACGTTGGTAGTGAGATGCTTCAAGGGTTTTGCAATGGCATCAACTCCAATCCTCGGAAGCGCGCGCAAGCGCATCGCCGAGGATTACGGACGACGGCGCTCCTTCTTCTTCGATCTATGGCTCCTCCCACACCGCCTTCGCACAATCCGGCTTAAAACCAAACCCGGATCTCTTCTTGCTTAAGTTTGTTTCTCCTAACTTGCGGCTCTTGCTCAAATCGGACTTTGATTTTGGTTGCTTGAAGCTTTGCCAACATCGACAAGAGGATCCTGCTCAGATTTGGTTGCTTTAAGCTTGTGATTTTTGTAGATCCGGACTTCAATTTCACCTCTGATTTTATATTGATTCAAATTCGATTTCCATGGTGAATGATTTCTATTTCTTGTTATATTTTCTTATTTCTGGACTTTGTATTCATCTTTTTTGTTTTTCTTGTTGGTGTTGCTTCCAATCTTCTCTTCTTTTTTGTTTTTCTTGTTGGTGTTGCTTCCAATCTTCTCTTGGTTCTCCGTCGCTGATGATGGAGGGACATTCAAAATGTTGTCAGATCTGATGATTTGGGACCGATTGTTTCATTTTTATTATTTTGAAACACTTTTAAGACCGGATGTTTAAAATGTCCGGTCTAAAAGAAACTCTTTAAGACCGGTTCGAGTCCGGTCTTAAAAGTGAGACTTTTAATACCGCCTGGAACAAGACCTGACGCGGGTCCGGTCTTAAAATGCCTCTTTTGTCCGGTCTTAAAAGCCTTTTTTTTTTTTTTGTTTAGAAAGGAGGACTGATCTCTAAGGATCAGTCAGTACATGTGCATAATCTAGCACTAGCAAAACCGTCAACATCCTGTTGAAGAGATACAACCAGCCTATCCGGCGGACCCTCCAGGACATGAAGTCCTACCTCCATAGTCAAAGCATAAGACGCCAGGATATCTGCACACTTATTCCCTTTGCGGTAGACATGAGTGATCGTAACCCGCTAGTCCTGTGCCAAAAGAAGTTGGATACGCCGAACTAAGCTCGTGTTAGCATTAACCAGCTTTCCTGCGTTCTGTACCATGGTTAAAGCCACCTGGCAGTCCGTTTGCACCACAATATCCCTGAATCCCTGTGCCCAAGCAAGCTCCAAGCCATCCACAAGTGCCCATAACTCCGCCTGTAGCGCTGTGCACACCCCAATATTCCGGCAGCATCCACCCAGCCACATCCCAGCATAGTCTCGAAGGATACAGCCCGCACCTGCTTCTACGGGATCATGTTTCAGTGCACCATCACAGTTGAGGCATACAATCCCTTGTTGTGGCTTAATCCACCTAACACTCTGCATACTCCACCTTGGATTCACAGCCTGCCTCTCCAACGTGTTTGTGGCTTGTGTGCTGTATTCTGATAGCATCCTAATCTCCCGAGCTAACGTCTCCGGCTGGGTATGCGAGTCTTGAAACACCGCCTTATTCCGAGCATCCCACAGTTTCCAACAAATTAGACCGAAGAGAGTGGCCCAACTACTACTACCTTCAATACTAGGTCTTGTCCGGGTAAGGTTCTGATGCATCCAATCCTGCAGATCAAGATCACTAGACCTTCGAATTTCTGAACCCGTTAAGAACTGACACCATGTTGCCTGGGCAAATTTGCAATATCGTAGTACATGATTTACATCCTCCCACGGTCCCCCACACCTGGTGCATCCTGGATATGTACTCATATGGCGCTTCATCCTTTCACCATTCGTTAAGAGACTTGAGCGTGCTGCAAGCCATAAGAAAACCCTCACTCTTTGTGCACCTGGCCATTTCCATATCGCTTGCCAGATGTGGCTCTTATCTTCATTGCCACTATCACATAATAGCTCATATGCCGACGATACCGTGAACCTTCCATCAGGGGAGAAGTCCCAGTAACAGTGTGCTTCCTCATCATCCCTTGTAGGGGGTTTGCAACCCGATATGCGCGATAGTACATGCGCTGGTAACTCATTACCTATTCGGTCCCAACACCAGTACCCTTCTTGAGATGTAAATCTTGAACCGAGAGCACCTCTTCCTCCGGACCGATATCTCTCGAAAGCTGGTGTTTGAGAGGGCCTACATCGGGCACCCAATTATCCACCCAGAAGCGCGTATTAACACCGTTACCCGGGTCCCACCGAATGCCCAGTTCAACATCCTTCCATACTTTCAAAAGGTGGCGCCACATGAACGAGCAATTTTGGTTCTGTTTGGCTGGTCCTGTTTGAGCATCCCACCTATATTTATTACGTAAGACCTGAACCCATAGTAAATCAGGTCGAGCATGTACCTGAAACCCAATCTTCATAAGGAAAGCCGAGTTCTGTAGATCTAGCTTCTTGAAGCCACATCCTCTCGCTTTTGGTGGATTACACATATCCTCCCACTTAACCAACGCTGGTCGCCGACGAGAATCAAATTTGCCCCACACAAATGATCTTATGTGCCTTTCCCACCTAACCAAAACTCTTTTTAAAACAAGTCATCAAATTTAATTTCCCTTTTTTAACACTTTTTATTATTGTTGATTTTTCACCGGATTTTTCACATGCTTTGAAGCGGCGTTGGAATACAAAAGATGATTTCCTATTCATCAACATCTCCCACAAGTTAGATATACAAGTTCATGGTCATGCCCTGCACCCAGACTTGTACCACACAACGTTTAGATCTCTTGCATTCTGAAAATGTCGGCCCCGACAAATTCACCGCCAGATGTGCCCCCACTGTTGAATCGCCTCCGGAAGACCTTCGAAGAAACATTCGAAGATGTTTCCTCAGCCAAAGATGTGAAGAAGATAATCGACCATTTGTTGAATAAATTCCCACGATCTCAACAGTGGGAAGAGGAAATGCGCTCCTCGTTGGGTTCCTACTACGGATTTAAATCCTCTAAATCCCGTTCTATCTGTAATGAGGTCGAAAAATAAAGCTATCTCTGGACCGACTTGCAGCTGAGGAAGTTAAATCCTCTGAATTCCGTTCTATACGTAATGAGCTCGATCAAATAAAGCAATCTCTGGCCCGACTTGCAGCTGAGGCCGAACAGAACGATTTCGAAGCTTTATCTCGAAAGGAACGGGATATTATAGACAAAGAAGAACCTAATGAGCATCCACTCGTGAAATGTCTTCGGGCGAGTTATGAATTTTTCCACCGACAACTCAAGCATGACCGGAAAATTTGCCTGCTTCTGGCAATTTTCCCTGAACGTGCTATTCTGAGGAAAAGGTTCCTTATTTATTGGTGGATTGGGGAAGGGTTGGTCGAGGACGAGGAACAAGGCGAAAAAGCAATTGAACAACTTTTGGATCTTGAATTACTCATACCCTATCGTACTGACAGCAGTCCAAAAGTCAGTAAATTTCATATTTTCCCTTGGGTCCGTTACATGTTAATCACAGAGGCCAAGAAAGAGAAGCTCTTGAGGTTGCAGAGCGGGATACCACAGTTTAACCCTTCCTATTATTTTCGGCGTTTTTGTTTGATAGATGGTAAAATTGAGTCGGAAAGTCAAAGTGAATCCATGGAGACTTTGAGGACCATTATTGAAGTGAACCTGAGAGATCTTGATTTGGAGAATTTGAGGACAATTATTAATGTGAACGAGAGAGATCTTGATTTTCAACACCAGTCGCTCGCTGAACTGAAGAAATTGGTGGTGCTTCAGCTTGGTCGTTGGCAGTTTTCTCTCACCCACCTCATTGAAGTTCGAGATGAATCGTTCCTAACAGGTTTGAAGACCCAGAAACTACTCAAGTATCTCAGCCTCCGTGGGATTTCGAGAATCACTGCACTTCCAGAATCCATCAAAGAACTTGTCAGCCTCGAAATTCTGGACCTCAAGGCTTGTCATAATCTAGAGATGCTGCCTGATGATATTGCATCATTGAGAAAGCTCACTCATTTAGATGTATCAGAATGTCACTTCCTGGAAAGCATGCCAAAGGGGCTCGACAAGCTCAATTCACTCCAAGTGTTCAAGGGATTCATAATAGGCAGTGAGCAGAAGACTCCCATCAGAATAAAGCATCTTCCAAAAAGTCTGAAGCGATTAAGTATACATATAGGGCGTGAAGCTTCCATCCGATAGATGAATTCGACAAGTTTAAGGATTTTAAAGAGCTCAGGTGTCTGAAAATATCTTGGGGTAAAGTAGTTGAAGAAGGGTACTCTGTGTCTTTTCCAGAAAGCTTACAAAAACTGGATCTTGAAGGCATTCCTCACGAGACGAAGCCAGAATGGTTAAGGCCCAGCAAACTGCCGAAACTGGAGACGCTATGCATTAAGGAGGAAAGCTGAAGGATTTACTAGATGAGGGAGAACAGTGGAATAATGTGAAATATTTGTTGCTCAAGAATACCAATATGGAGCAGATTAACAAAGAAACTCTTGAGTCAGTGTTTCCTTCACTCCAATACGTGAAGAAAGTTAAGTGGGTAACGAAAGGTGAACAAGGACAAGTCGAGTATGAGTGGAACAAGGGATGATAATGTTCCTCCTCTGGTTGATTTTGCTGTTTGCCTTTGCACTTTGTTGTATTTGCTTCCTGTTGCTAAAATCTTATTTACATGAAATTGAAATCTTGTTTTCTGACCATGTAAATCTAATCTAGGCAGCTAGAATGGAGATACAAGATGATTGCATGACCAAAGGAATTTATAAACTTTCTGTTATACTTCCTGACTGTATAACATAAGATATATTTGGGAAGTTAATATTGGTCTTTAATATAAGACAAAATTTTTATGTTTATTAATATTTTCTAATTTACCTCTACTGATAGTGATAGTCGATGCCCTCTCAACAATAATCAATAAGACTGATATATGAGAGGCTAAGAGTATATATAAGCAAACTAAAACTCAACTTATTCAAATTGAATATCAATAGTTTATATTTATTAAGGAAAATAATGAATAATACAATTCTTACTGTATGCTCCGATCCCTCAAGTCAAACACAAATATTAAGTCAACAATTATAAAAATTATAAATTTTTAAAAATAATTATGTTCCTGAAATTTGAAAAATAAAAATTTAAAAAATTATGTGTGCGAATATATACAAATATGTATTTAAATAAAGGAGAAACTTTAAATACTACTTAAGGCTCATGTTTTCCATCCAATCCTTGGGAATTTTGGTTTTGAAATTATTTACTATCTCTCTTGTCTTGTCTTTCATATAAGAGTCAAATGACCCTTTTTTTTTTAGAGATTAAAGAAATTAAATGAGTTACTTAAATTACATATCAATTTATAACTCAAGCAAATTAACTTAGGGAAAAACGATAAATAAAAATAGCTAACTTATTTCAAAAGTTGCAGTGCTATTAGAAAGTTTGAAGTCATATGTGGATCCCAACGAAGTTGTGGCACATTGCTACTTCTCTCTGTTACACCAAAAGCACCAGAGAGGAGGGACACATCAAGAGAGAAATCAGTATGCTTCTCTCAGATTACATGCTATACCTTCTAATCATGCAACCTAATATGATGTCTGCCATAGCAGGAATGGGACAAAAGAGGTTCCAAGATACATGTGAAGAGGCCGAAAAGTTCTTCAAGTGCTAGAATCTTAGTCGATGGAAGTTATATTCACCAATTCACTAAATGAATATTCGTTCAATGCATTCGTATACTATGGTTTCTTGTCTACAGCTTTATATAAACTTTCTCATGCTAAACTCCCCAAGAACCAAAATTTCCGAAACTACTCTAACCACAAGAGAACAAGCCTTGATCAGACTTAATAACTTTAGCAGGCAGGTAGAGCCAATCTAATATTTGTGTATTTCCTTCTTCCCAGTGTGCGGGTTATGTTTCTGTTTATTTTCTCCATCCATATCCCATATCCTCTCAGGATATCTTGCATATTGATTCATTGTGAACTAGTGGCTAGTCGCTAGAGCAGTTACCAGGAGACCAAGGACAAGGAATGGTTGCGCGCTGGCCTGAAAACGTAATTCAAACCACTTCAATCATGCAAATTAAAAACATGGAGCAAGGAAAATGAAAGAGATTAACACAAAAAAGAGTGAAATGAAATATATATCTAATATTTGCTTCTCTTATCCAAACTGAGTAGGTATATATTACTCCTCCAATCCTTAATATAAGACATATTTATTTAATTTGATTAAATTAAATAAGTTATTTAGGTCAGTTAATATGACATATTTTTCTAAAACATCCTAGTCCTCTTCTTTAAGGACCGAAAGGAGTTGCAAGGAAGTATTATATACAGGAACATATGAGTGTGTATACTTGCCTGGATAAGAAAGCATGTCAATAAAATCAATATTAAGATCTTATAGTTCTTCATCTATTTGTTATAGAAGGGTAGGTAAATTTGAAGGAGACTACAAATAGCTTCAGGTTTCACAATTCATTTCCTCTACAGTAAAGTCGACAGGAAACTCTACTATTTTGTCTATTGAAAGAACACCACATTCTATCCACTGCAAGCTTAGTTCTTAAGAAGTCGAATAGGAATATGTACCTGATATTTAACATCATACTTTACAGGGTCTTTCAGGAAGTACAGAAACTGCAAGAACACAAGAACCAATAAGATGCCAACATAAACTTGGTTGAATAGGACAACAAAAGAGTGTATTCTTCAGCTCTTTTACATTATATATTACAGACAATTTTCTTTTCTCAATCCGTGGTAGATGTTAAAAATATAGATGATGCAAACAAAAAAAAAAAAAAAAAACAACCTTTTAAGGGAATTTTCATGTATTTAATGTTTAATTGTATCAGAATCTCATAAACAAGTTTCCCATTACGCAGCAAACTGGCTACATGTGCCAAACACCACCGAAGGAAAGAAAAATGTTTGCACTTTGATTGTGCTTTACCTGAAAAATGACTTGTGGAATTATCAAGGCAAGTAAAGCCAATGCGTAGTATGGTTTACCTGCTCCAAGAAGATATCCTGAAAAATAAATGTGAATAATTAGACTCCTTGCATAAAAACAGAATCAGACTTCCTATTCTGGTTCTGGTTAAGCTAACTATCATACGTCGTAAATACAGTATTTATAGCCATTTTGAAGAAATATTAGAGAATAAACCATAAAACAATACGTAGTGGATTAAAATGTACCGGCAACAGATATCTGTGTAATGTCAATTGCACCAACACATATCCATTTAGCAGTTTCAGTACCAAATGCAACTGGAAGTGACTGTTGGAAGAATAGAAATGTCAGGCGGTGGCAGTTACTTCAGTTAATGTGCAAGATCAGAAATTCTTGAACCACAAAGATTAGCAATTACAAAAATCAAAAGATAGGATAATAGAACAACCTGAAGTCCTAGAGCTCTATCCCCTTCAACACTTTTGAAGTCATTGACAATGGCAATTCCCAACTGACATGTATAAGGTAACAATATTACAGACCTTTTCAAAAAACTTAGCATGCGATAGATACCGAATATAACAAGCTACTGAATTACGCCTATTACATACCCCAGCTATGCTGTATAGCAGTGTGAGAACAACAATATCAGGTGTAAGAGTTCCGAACAGAGCCTGGCCAACCCACCTATCATTAGGAACTTGGTTACAAAACTTTAGAAACATGGTGCGAGTCCAGACAGTAGACTTCAGATTTAATTTGAACAAAAGGATCAGGTTCCCAATTATTTTGGGTGAACAAAATGTCCCTCAGTTTTACCCAGCTGATTTCTCACAATAAATGAAAGCAAGAACAGTAAGTTTTTGGTTTTTTAAGCAAACAGTAATTATTGATACAAGAATACCCTCTATAGTCTTGTATGCATCATACAGATGGAAACAAACCCATATGTCCAACAAGCCAGCCAAGCCAAGGCCTCCTAATAACAACACCCATATTTGTGTGATAACCTGAAGAATTTAAGGCAAAAAAAATTTGAATAACTGCAACAGGAAAGCATGCATAAATGCCCGTTAAATAACTAACATACTTCATTCTCAGATATTGCCCCTGAAGGAATTGGTCGATAAGGTTCATTGATTGCAACAATTTCTCGATCATACCAATCATTCCGAGTCTAACAAATTAAAAAGGCAGAAAAATCAAGCTTATGTTAATTTGGCATTCATCCAACAAGGATCAGCAAAACTCATCTTTCTCCAGAATAGGACCTGTGCGGAAAGGGTCCAGACATCATCATGCACACAATTGATTTTGCAACATCCTCAAAATTCCAGTGGAAATTTCCTGTCATGTGAACACATTCCTTCAGAACATTGACTACTTGGAGAAGTTGGAGGATAGCCAATGCATCTGTGAAGTTAGTGACTAAAGCACAAAATTGAGAACATTAAACCAAGGCTCACAAAGAACTAAAGATTAGTTGCACATCAGGATCATAAAGTTTTCCTGGCTTTCTCGTAAGAGCTTAAGATTTTGGGGGTGGGTGAATACATGACAGATTTAAAGCCATGAGAAACTATTGAATCAGAGAAATCAAACACTCTGTTATTGTATTACATATCAGTGACAGCTGCATGTATAGGGCCAGAACAGAGCAATCATCGGTGAGCAGTAATGAGAAAATTACAATCAACCACGGACAAAATCATAATCTTTCCTAAACTAGAGAAACTAGAATAGAATCAAGGGATATGATGGAGCTAATATCATAAACTAGAGAAACTAGAATAGAATCAAGGGATATGATGGAGCTAATATCATGGGATAGGAAATAATGGGTTGATTTCCAACACCCCCTTCAAACTTTCAAACTAGAGTATATGTCAATTATTCATTTCCAGCTTGCACCAAAACCCTTCAAATTTAACTCTGGCTAGTGGTATTGTCATTACGTCTGCAATCTGATCTGTAGATCATACGTAGGACAGGTTCATGATGTCTGCTTCAACCTATTCTTTAATAAAGTGCCTATATATCTTGTTAGTTCTCTATGTATTTTGATGAAGACTAACAATTGTTCAATAGATTGTTGTTGTTTCAAGCCAAAAAGACTTAGTTTAAAAGATAGCTTGATTCATTTAAAATGACTCTAGTCATAATGTGTTTAACTCAAGTGATAAGTAGATATTTTATAATTAAATAAGTATAGATTCTGAGATATATTAGACTGAATTTATTAATATTATACTTATTTAAATATCTTTTATATATTTTTCTATCATTTAATTAAATATAGGATAAAAGAATATTATAACAGAAAATCTATTGATATCTTATTTTATTGTGCAGGAGATATTATGTGATATAAGGAGGGAACAAATTAAATTGAAAAGGATATAATATAATATATTATTATATTATATTATGTTAAATTGAAAAAAAGATAATTAATATAATATATTATTATATTATATCAATTGACGAATAAAGAGACGCAAAGAAAGGCAAGAAACGGAGCAATATATTAGAAAAGAGGAAATCACGAACACCACAAAAGAAGCAGATCACGCGAGCAAGAAACGAAAAAAGGATATTATATATCCTTTATACGGCCCTATCTATTCGAAAAGATATATATTAGAGGAGAGACGCACAGAGCCGAATTTCAATATAAAAGAAGCACAGAGGACGCACATTCGGAGGCGATCAGAACGAGAAAGCATCAGAGAAAGAGGCACGACGCAAGCCGAGAATTCAAGAAGCAGCGTCCAAGGCATAGGGAGGAGCAAGAAGAGTAGCGGGATTTTGGTTATCTACACCAACTCCACGGAAGGACGAGAGGACTGTGGAGGCGACGGAGAAGCTTTCTTTCCTAACTCCTTTTATTCTTTAAACCTGAATTTTTATGTGTTTGTTATGGATTTGGTTTTAGCCATGGATTATTTTTGATTAATTTTATGTCAGTTTATTTATTCTTGTGCTTATTGCTATTGCTTATTAATTGGCCACTAGTAAGCATGTTCTGGGGATTTAGGGTTGAACTTGGAAGAGGGAATCCTAAATTGACCATGAGAGTAAATAATGTGGAATTAGGTTTAAATTTAATGTAGAATTAGGTTTTGATTTAATTTGCGTCTAGGATAGGCATATACCTAGAAGCTCTCGCATAATCAAATTAGAGTGAGCCCGGTTTAAAAGCGTCTTATTTAGTTGTGTGAGGCATTACATAATTAATTAAGATAGGTATATAGATGGACCGGAAGACATCTATAGACATTAATACTCTAGATTAACTGATTAAATTAAGTCAAAATTAGTTTAGTGGGGATAAAATCTAATAACAAACAATGGATTAGTGACTCTAGGTTGCTCGTTCGATTATTTTAGTAGTTTGTTATTTTGATTTTCTTTTCTTTTAATTAAATTCAATATAGTTTTCTCAACTTAAACGAAATTGTGAAATTAATGCCTAACTGAAGTTTGTGATACTAAGTCCTCGTGGGAACGATAATTTTATCATCACTTTATTACTTGATACGGCCCGTGCACTTGCGGAGTTTTTAGGCTTTAAAGTTTTGCCCTATCAAGTTTTTGGCGCCGTTGCCGAGGACTTGTGTGCCACAACTGTCTTGGTTAGAATTGATTGAGCATTAATAGTTTGAGTTTGAGTTTGAGTTCGTAAATATTTTTTTTTAGGGAATTTTTTTTAAAAAAAAAATGGATTTTAATTGGCAACCAACTGGTCTTAATATTGAGAAGGAGATGAATTCTTTGTCTTCTACACAAGATGGATTGATTGCTATTTTAAATTCTTTGAATGAATCTAGGCAACATAAAAGGAGCATAAATGATAGTTGTATTCCATATGTTGATTCTTCTCAATATGTTTGCATGTCTTGTGCTTCTTGTGGGGAGAGTCATTTATATGAGCATTGTCCGTATATTACAACTAGTCATTTTGTGGGGATGGTTTTGATAGGAACCAAGCTTATTTTGATCATTCATTTTGTCCTAGTGAAGGTTTTGAGCAACAAAATTTTAGGGATCCACATGTCTATTATTCTCATGAAAATACCCCTCCTTTTTACTCTTATCCACCTATTGAAGAACACACTATTGAGTATAAAGAAAAATCTAATTTAGAAAGATTATTTGAGGAGTGTGCGGAAGCATCAGAGAGATCTAGTAGAAAACAAAGGAGATTGTCACTAGCATTGAGTCAAGTGTCCAAAATATTGGGGTAAGTGTCCAAGATATTGAGGTATATGCGAGTCAAATTGTTTCAACTCTTGAGACTGTGGTGCAAGATAATTTCTTAAGCTTGATGACTACTTCTTATCGATAATGATTATTGTGAGCAAGTTGAAGGTGTGGAATTACATGAGACTGTGGATAATGTAGAAAGTGATTGTGAGCTTGAAATTGATTTAGGTGAGAATAGTGGATGTCTAGAAGAGGTTTCGATTGTGGAGCCTAAGGTTTGTAATTTTGATGATCAATTTGATGTGGATATCCCAAGAGTTATTGTTCATAACTCTCCTATTGAGATGTTGACTCTTACTGATGAGAGTCAAATAGATTTTGTGGGATGCTCTAAATTTTTGGAGGCTAATAAATCTATTTGCAAAGATGTGCATGTTGTGCTTTATTTAAATTCAGGGAATACTTGTAATCCACGATTGTCTATGATTGAGGAAGTACAAGTAATTAACTGGAATGATCAATTTTTGTGTGTGACATCTTGTTGCTTGAAAAGGAATGAAGATAAGGTAATTAAGGTGTTTGATACTTATGATTAGTGGTTTGTTTTGAGAAGTCTGGCTGGAGACTATAAACCAAGCGCTTCTTGGGAGGCAATCCAAGGATTTTGCTTGCATTATTCATTATTATTATTATTATTATTATTATTATTATTATTATTTTCTTAGTTTTTTTCAGGTTTGAAGATGATCACTCCTCTTATTGCTGCGAATTCTTGAGCACTCTCGTCTCCCTTAAAATTTGAAATATCATGGATGGTACCAGAGGACGAACTCCACATCAGAGTTAGAGATCTAAACCAGGGGAGTACTAGTTCCTTTCTCTGTTCATTGAATTTTTTGCAACATTAAGACAATGTTTGATTTAAGTGTGGGGGAGGGATATGATTTCCTTGGTTATGCTTGTCCTTATGCAATTGAAAAGAAGTATTTTTTTTTTTAGATTGACCTTAACTTTGAGCTTTCCACATCTTAGAAAATATTATCAAGACAAAAATTAAAATAAAAAGAAGAACGTTTCAACTAAGTCTTTAAGCCTTGAATTTTTGTAGCAATCTTGAGACAGACTATGAGAATAGGGAATAGTTTGTAATAGGATACACAAATTATTAGTTTCTGAATATTTTGCTACATGATTTTTTTAGAAAATTAGATGATGACCTTTGCTAGTTAAGTATAACTTTTGTTTAGGGAAATGACTCATGAAAAAAAAAAAAAAGAACTCCGCTGACTCCTCTAGACCTTACTTAGTAATCGGGGCTGCATCACCCATGTGCAGGGTCGCGTCAAACGGTAAAGTCCAAGAGAGTTATGAGTTGGGCTAAAAGCCTCTTGAAGTGCCTGTTGGAGTAAGCGAGTAGCAGGTCTTTGCATCACCCATGTGCAGGGTCGCGTCAAAAGGGGACCTACAACGGCTCAAACCAAAAAAAAAAAAAAAAAAAAAGAACTATGTTTTACATGAGGATCCCTATTAAGTTCAAAAAGAAAAAAAAAAGAACTTGGTTTAGTAGGGGCATTTGAATTTTTCTAGTGAAATTAAGTAGCATAATATTCTTTTATTAATCTTATGGTTGAACTTATTGCGTGCCGATCCTTTGATTATGGGATATTAAAAGATTGTTACAATTGTTTAAGGATATTGGCTTAGTGACCCATTCTTATAAGACATTAACTTGAATGAATCTTGATGATATGATCTAAGTGTGGTGGTTTATTGCTCTTTGTTTAGGAATTTCATAAACAATGTTCTTTTCCGATAATTAATTCTCTTTCTTTTGCTTGAGGACAAGCAAATGTTTAAGTGTGGGGGAGTTTGATAAGCATATATTTTATAATTAAATAAGTATAGATTCTGAGATATATTGGACTGAATTTATTAATATTATACTTATTTAATTATCTTTTATATATTTAATTATCTTTTAATTAAATATAGGATAAAAGAATATTATAACTGAAAATCTATTGATATCCTATTTTATTTTGTAGTAGATATTATGTGATCTAAGAGAGGAGAAAATTAAATAAAAAAGGCAATAAGTATCATTACTGAGCAACAAAATTATATTATAAAAAGGATATAATATATTATATCATTATATTATATGATATAATATGCTATCCAATTGACCTAGGATGATATAAACAGCAACGTACGCGGCCCACGAAGCAAGAAAAGAGATAAATGGATAGATTGCAACACGGAACCTATGCTATATATATTAAAGATCAGAGACGCACAAGAGGAGAGGAATCAGCCGAGAAGCACAGGAGCGATCAAAGAACGATTTAGAGGAGGATTCGGACGGACGCACACAGAGTAGGGAGAGGAGCTGTGGTGGTTATCTTCATCATCTCCACGGAAGGACGAGAGGGCTGTGGAGCGACGGAGAAGCTTTCTTTCCTAATTCTTTTTATTCTTTAAACCTGAATTCTTATCTTTTTGTTTTGAATTTGGTTTTAGCCATGTGTGGCTAATTTCTTTACAACCTAGAGAACCCGGAAGGCATTTATAGACATTAATACTCTAGATTAGCTTATTAAGTTAAGTCAAAATTAGTTTAGTGGGGATAAAATCTAAGAACAAACAAGGGATTAGTGACTCTAGGTTGCTCGTTCGATTGTTTTAGTAGTTTGTTATTTTGATTTTTCTTTTCTTTTAATTAAAATTCAACCTAGTTTACTCAACTTAAACGAAATTGTTAAATTAATGCCTAAGCGAAGTTTGTGATACTAAGTCTCGTGGGAACAATACTTTTCTTATCACTTTATTACTTGATACGGCCCGTATACTTGCGGAGTTATAGGCTTTAAAGTTTTGCCCTATCATCAAGTCATAGTATTTTTTACTCCAATTAACGTTATGGGACTCTAGTCATAAAGTTTGAAAATCAATTTGTAAAAGACTTATGACTCGAGTCACTCACTTAATAACTCGAGTCACGATATGTACTTTAGTTTTCAAATTGACTATCTCGACAACAAGTTCGATAAGCGATATGACTTAAGTCATTTATAGTTAACTCGAGTATTATTCGATATGACTCGAGTCGGCTGATATGACTCCAGTCATCTCATTTGGATTTCTTCTGTTTGAATTATTCAATCTATGACTCGAGTCATGACTCGAGTCATCTTATTTGAAATTCCTCTTTTTGCATTCTTGACTCTTGTCAAGTCATGATGACTCTAGTCATAATATCGTAAACATTTATCTATTTTGAAATTTGCGGTTATGACTCGAGTCAACCTTTCTCATAAACGTTTCATTGACTTGGAATTAAGTCCGGTGATTCGAGTTAGTGATGAATGACTCGAGTCATGTTAAATAGATTTTGAAATCATCGTTCTTGTAATTTGCAACTCATTGATTAAGCCTTGGGTACTTCATATTATTGATCTTTACTATTTCTAACAAAGTTTAATCGGTTTGTTGATGAGTTTCGGACATGATGAACAAGTTTTAATCATCTAATTATCATAAAGCAAATCTGTGTTAGACGCATTAAATTCTTAGCAGAGACCAAGCATGAAAATGGAATTTGAGCTTTAGAGCAACCGAAAAACATTCCGGCAATTTCCGGTCAACATTCTAACGAGTCTCAAGGACAAATGGAATAAAGAATGTCAACGGAGAATAATGGCTAACATCGAAGAACACGAAGAGACGGAGCATCGTTCAAACTCAACGGATATATTCATTACTCTCAACGGCTCACTAATCTCTCTTCAACGGTCATTAAATGCAATCATCTATAAAAGCCGCAGAATATTTTCGAAGAAAATTTTATATCCCCAATTCACCCCCCCTCTTGGTGATATTCAATCTTTCAAATCTATCTCAACTTGTTTCGTTCAATTGTGATAAACATGATTCTTTATCATTTCAATGCTGGCCTTGTTGTCACACTAGAGTTGCATGGGTCCTTCATATGGAATTCCCAACTCTGTCAATAGCTTGATAACCCAAAGTCTTTCACATACTTCTTTATTAACAGCTCTCAATTATGCTTTTGCACTACTTGAAACCATAGTTTGTTTCTTGCTTCTCCACGTAACCAGATTTCCCTACATGTATGTGCAATATACCAAGGTTACCCTCCTATTCCTCTATCTCTTACATGGTCTGCATCGGTGTAAATTTCAATGTTTTTGGTAGTGCTTGTTTTAAAGAAGATTTCTCTTCTAGGATTAATCTTCGAGATAGCTCAAAATTCTATATACGGCTTCCATGTGTTCTTCTTGTGGTTGATGCATGAATTGACTTACTATTCCAACTGCAGAACTGATATCTAGACTCGTGTGGGTTAAGTATATTAGCTTCCCTACAAGTCTTTTGTATTGTTTTGAGTTAACTTGGAAACCATTTGGTTTGATCTCTAAATGAGAACCTTCTTCTATCAATGTTCCTTCAGGTTGTGCCCCTAACATTCTTGTTTCATGTAATAGATCTAAGGTATACTTCCGTTGGGATACGTTGATGCTCGTTTTGGTTCTTGCCACTTCTATACACAAGAAGTATCTCATTTGACCGAGATTCTTTACCTAGAATTCATTTGAAAGGTTCCTCGCTAGTTGGGCGGTAGAATCTTCATCATTCCCTATAATAACTATGTCATCAACATAGACAATTAGGATAGCGACTCTTCCATTATCATGCTTGATAAACGACGTGTCATCTGCTTGCCCCTATTTATACCCAAGTTTCTTTGATGCCTTGGTGAACTATGCGAACCATGCCCTTAGACATTGCTTTAGCCCATACAAAGACTTGTTGAGTTTGCAAAATGAGTTGTTTGGAGCTAGAACTTCATCTGGGACCTCCATGTAAATCTATTGCTCCAAGTCACCATTCAAAAATGTATTCTTTATGTCTCGCCTATTTTCACCTCTGCTCGACGCAAGTGTGATAGGAGTTCAAGACTACCCCTGTGCTAGGAGGTCTCTTTGTGTGTAATCCCTTTTCTTTCACTCTCATTTGTTTTTCATGAGGTAATTTTGCGTCTTTTCTCTTCTCTTTGGCTTTCTAGTTCATTTTAGTTTGTTTTGTTTGAATTTAATGAGTTTTGGTTAGTAGTTTCATAAAGAGAATGTGAAACACTTAAGGAAAAGATACGCATGTTGTTCTAAAATAGGAAGGTTCTACTAAATTGATAGTCCAATATGGATTTACGAGGTGTTGTATTTAGGCTTGAATCGAAAGGTGATTTGAGGTTTAGACCAAAGAAAAATTAGGTCTTATCAAAGCATCGATAGGTTATTGATTGCTAAATTAGGTCTTGAAATTGCTAATGTAGGTTGCTACATTTTCCATATTGTGGTTAATCAAATATCATCACTGCAATTGAGTTTTGAAGTTCGGAATCTATGAGGAGCTGATATTAGTTCGAAAAGATGCATAAAAAGTCATTTCTTCTCCAAATAATCCATCGCAAAGTTACATTAGCGAGGCACAAAAGTGATCTTTGTTTCCCAATCCATTCCTATCAATACTTTGACTTCCTTCAAGTGCTCGAGAATCCTATGAGATGGTTTGTTCTCATGGAGAATCGAGTTCAAAACACTCGAAGAGTCGGTTTCTAACCATACTTTTCTAAATCCCATAGTCCATGCCATTTTTAGGCCTAAGAGACAAGCCCAGATTTTCGCTTAAAGTTCATCCCCATCGTCAATAAGGTGTACGAACCCTTTAAGAAATCTTCGAGAAGAGTTTTGAATAAGTCCCACAAGCACTTGTAGTAGTAGTAGCGAAACGTATTGTCCACATTAACCTTCACCCAACCCTCTTGGATGGTCTTCATGACTCTCGGTTAAGAGCTAGAGAAGCCCCTTGAATTTTCGCCCTACTAGACAATCATTAGTGAGTTTCATGCACTACACCATTGTGCTTGTACTAGCGAGAATCTGTCATTTGAGATAAATTTCTTCTCAAACACATAAATTCCTTTCTTGCCATAACCATGAACACAATATAGTAAATCGGAAGCCCGCTCCCTACTTACGTCATCCTAACCTCTAATATTCCACCACACCCAATTTGAAGGGTTCATATAACAAAACATATGCCACCTTGTTGGGAACACCACTTTCCACCATATAATCTGCCTCATAGAGAGGGCAACACGCATCTAGTACAGGCCCTTTTACTAAGAATAGCATTCATGAGCAAACACTGCCGAATTACCCGCCGATGAGGGTCTTGCATTGTTGTGGTGCTTGAACTTTCCACACTCCATCCCGAGTCCTTGTCATGTTCCTTCATATCCCCCGATAGCACTCTATATGTAGATTTCATAGACAATTCTCCATGTCTCTTCCACTTCCATTTCACCAAATTAACATCCTGATCACTTTGATTACTCCAATAATAGTATCACATGTTTTCTTGATTTTTGACTAAACATTTGATCCAGGCCTTTTCAAATCAATATGAGGAGAAGATCCTCCTTATATTTATACTTATTCGTACCACTTTAACCTAGAAATCATCCCTATGTGTCACAAGTCGTCATCCCAACTTCATGAGGAGGGTTTGGTTTTGAAATATGGCATGCCACAAACCCAGCCCGCCCTTCCTTTTCTCCTTACACACGTCATTCCAAGCTACTATATGTGTCCGCCAACTTTCCATTGTCTTGCTCCACAAGAAGGATCTATTGTACTTGTCAGGGTTTCACAAACATTACTCAGGAGGTGAGAGGTTTGGATAATATACGCAGGATAGCTAAAGAAACCGAAGAGATAAGTGTCAACCTTCCAACTAGAGAGAAGGAAGTGACTTTCACGTAGCCAAACTTTCCTTAACCTTATCAACCACTACCAGAAAATTTTCCTTTCCAACCCACTTGTGACGAAGTTGCACCTCAAGATACTTCCCAAGGTCCGTTGTTTGAGTAAATTCAAGGATTATACTAAGCTCTGCGCCTATTGTGGTTGATATTTTTTAGAAAAACAACCGAATCTTAGAAGAATTTACCTTGACACCTGAACACTCACAAAATTAGGACAAGCACGTGCACACCATCTTCTCTTGTTGAAGGAAGCTTCAATAAACAGGATAATATCATCTACAAAGAATAAATGGGAGATATGTGGGCCCTTCTTGATAAGTCTAGTAGGCTTCCATATCCTCCTTCTATTCTCTCTTGAATCATTTGAGCTAGTTTCTCAATATAAATTACAAATAAGTATGGCAAAATAGGGTCACCTGTCTAACCCCGCGTGAGGATTGAAAGAACTCTACCTTGCTACCATTCCATAAGAGTTGCAAATTTGCGGTGCTAATGCATTGCTCCACCACTGGACAAGGTTCGAGGAAGGTTAAGTTTGTGTAGACATTAAGAAGAAACTTCTAGTTCACCCTATCATAAGCCTTCACCAAATCAATTTTGATGGCCATGTACCCATTCTTCCTCCCATATTTGGCATAAAATGAATCACCTCTTAAGCTACAATAATATTATTCGAGTTATGTCATTCGCACAAAGCTACACTGATTAGGAGAGATGACATGAGACATAAAGCATTTCATTATATTTTCCACCACATTTGTAATCGACTTATAGATGACATTACATAAACTAATTGGCCGAAGGTCTCTAAAAGTATTAGGGTGATCCATTTTGAGATTAAGACAATAAGAGTCTCATTCACATAGCGAGATCAACTTAGAGGTATGAAATATCTACTTAACAACCGAGCCCTTCACGGTTTCCACTGGCGTTAAAAAAATAGAGCATTAAACCCATCGACCCGAGAGATTTGAGTGCCCCATACTAAACAAAGCATCTGTAATCTCACTTCACTAGCTTCCTTATTCCACACCCGAGAATGCACCTCCATTAATTTTGGAGAGACACCACATACAAGGTCTAGACGCTCTACTACTTCCTCATTAAACAAATCTAAAAAATACTTTGTCGCATGAGTTTTAATCGGCTCCTTTTCAAAACACCATTCCCATCGTTCATGCAAATAGCATCAATTCTATTATTCTTCCTTTGACTATTTGCTTTCACATGAAACCACCTTGTATTCCGATCACCATCAATGGACCAATTAACTCTAGCTGTGCTGTACTGAAGAAAGCTTCCTACGTCAAAGTCTCATCAAGCTCTATCCGTAATTTCTTACGGAGTTCCTCTAAGAACAAGAGATTGCCCCTCTAGTAATTGCTCTATTCACACCATCCAGCCTATGAAGAAGTTGGTTCTTATGTTTATGGATGTGTCCAAACACTTCCTTATTCCACCAACCGCAAACTTGTGCAAAATTCTCAATGTTGGCCCCCAACGATTGGAAGAACTCCATTCCTTCTTAAGAAGGTCATTAAATGTTTCATGAAGAAACCATGATGCAATAAAATGAAAGGGACACTAAACTTGCACATGTATGGAAGACCCATCCATTCTTAACAGGTAGGGTCGATGATCGGATTTAAAATGAGGCAGATGGAGAATTTTAGCATCCATAAAATGAGCACACCATCCTTCATTCACGAGCATTCTATCTAGTCAAGCTTTTGTACTTCCTCTCTTCCACATAAAAATTGGTTCATCAAACCCCAAATCCACCAAGTGCATGTCTTCAACCCAACATGAGAATTCTCGGTGCCGTTAGTTTTGAAAGCGCAAGATAGCGCCTTTCCTTCTCAAGAAGTGTAACATTAAAATCACCCCTAATACACTAAGGTCCCTGCACAGAATTTCTAATATGAAATAACTCATTCCACAGCATACGACGATACACACGGTTGGGGCTTGCATACACCACTATGAGGAGCCATTTTTCCTTTTAGTGTTTTAAATCCGCAAGTACATAAATTGTTTATGTTGTTCCACTATCTCAACTCTAAGGGACCCTTCCCCAGAGACATCATATACCCCCACTATAGCCCTCTATAGTAGTAAAGAGATACTTACAAAACCCCAAATGATGGAGTTGCATTTTCAACGTAGTACCACTCAAACGTGTTTCAACAAGAGCTAGAAAGTCCAACTTATACTATTTCTTTAATTTTCGTACCAAGTCTGGAAAGACTTGAGCCTGTACCTCATGAGTTTCATATCATGTAATTCATTAAGATTTACTAAGGTTTATGGGGCCATACCACTGCCCATAGGGTACTCATAGCCACCTTCAGACCACTATCTAACTTTTGTACTACCAGTCCCATCTCATCATCTGTCATTCTACTAGCCCCTACCTCACCTTTTATTTGAAAGTCATGCAAATGGTCCTGCTTATTAGTGTTCTCGGCCAAGGGTCCATGCATGAGCTCATCTATAGGCGTCGTACCTCCCTGGAGATGCGAATAGGAATTAGTAATTTTCACAAAGTAGGCTCCCTTATCCACCACCTCTTTATGTTTTGACTCGGGCCTTCCACTAGTTCTATTTTAATTTCCATACACCTTGGGCTTTTTTTTTTTTTCTTTTAGAACCCACAACCTTCCATTCCGCCTTACCCACGTCACTAGAAATACTCTATCTAGTTCTTAATATAAGATTTATTTTAATGAAAAAGCAGTGAACTATAAAGTAGGTCTTGTACCAAGGAGAGGAGAGGTAAAGGAGGTGGTGGGTAATAATAATATGTCAAGAATTATGGGGTAGTATTATTAATTTTCCCAAATTAGTTTGGGTTTTTCTTGGTAATATACATTTCTTCAGGAGGAGAATCGAAGCCTATAAATATACTAGAAAAGATGAGGAAGAAGCAGCGGAGAGAATAAAGGAAAGATTGAAGGAGGTGTAGGAATTATCTGAAGGATAGCCGCTCAGAATCTGGAGGTAAAATTTGTTCATTTCTTTTATCTGTAAATGGCGGTATGCTTTGCGATATATATATACCTGATATTTCATTTAACTAATGGTGAAATGAAGACATCGTTCGATGGTCTTTGTTTTGAAGGATAGCTAAGTATAGGTAGGTCTTGCAGTTGTAGATGATAATATATATATGACACTTGTGTGCAGTGTGTTTTAGAGAAATCATAGGAAATCAAAAATCCAAATCATCATCACTAGAACGTCGCCGGTCACTCTCTTCAACGTCCGTGGCCAATCAACAGAGCTAGAGGCTCACGAAAATTATTAAAGACATAGTGGACAAAGCTGATGATGACCAACCGATTGATAAGTCTTCACCGGAAGAGCTGATCTATGATCAGCTTTCTTCTTCTTGCATCTTTCTAGACTGGAAAAAACAGGCAATTATATGTATAAACAACTCATTATGTCTTTAGAAATAACTTGTTAAACTCTGTCTTGTCTTGTGAAAGTCTCAAAATCATTGTGCACCACGCAGAAATTCTGGGTGAACAAGAAGTCTAACTCAACTGCTTCATGGTGTATTCAAGGGCGCTTACAAACACCTGGGGATCAGACCAACGTTAATGGAAATGGGAATTCCAAGAACCAAGGTAATTAAACACATACCTCACAACTTTTAGCTCTTATTAAAAAAAAATCTATTAGAAAAAAAAAGGGATACTACCTCCGGTACTAAATATAAGATCCGGTTGCGGTGGCGGATGTAACGCCCTAATTCCTATGTCCATTATGATGTTCATTTATGACCTAAATCTCTTATTAGACTAATTGGTGTGGAATTATCGGAGTAAAGACGTTAACAAATCAAAGTGAGTAATAACATATGTCTAGACATATGCTGGTCAATTTAAATTCCCATAGGAATATATGCGTGATACAATTTAAAATTCAGTAGTAGTCAGTGTTAATCCCGTTGGAGGATTTTAGTTATACAATTATCCCGAATTGTCAGTCGAATAGTTAGTAAATACAATCCAAAACATTAAGAGTATGAAAATCCAACTTAATTAAATCCCCTCATTCGGGGTCTTCTTCGCCTACTCAACTGTATCGCCTTACTCCCCGATCTAGAACATCTTCCTAGATTTTTAGGTGTGGTGAGATTCAATGATCAGCTGAATCCCAATGTAACAATTAATCTCACATTCAAAGTGTAAAATCATGCATGACAAGTATTTCATATATTACGAAATAAAAGAAAGCATTCGAGCAAACACACGCTACCGACTACATAGCACACAGACACATGCATCATTAACGGTGAAAGCACTTGCAAGTGCTACATGTCCCAAACACAAGTCCTCAGCGCTAGGAAAATAGGCATGAGCATTATCATATAAAACAATTATCCACATCCAGCTAAATTAAACGTATAGACTCGGGCATACAAACCTAGCAAAGAATCCACAATACATGAACATACAAGGCATATATAAAAACACAAGGAATTGGAGATTAAGTTACCAACCTCAACTTCACAAATAAATAAAAGGAAAATTACATGAGTCCCAAGGAACAAAAACAATTACAAAAAGTCCCTTGAAATCACAAAATTACACGAAGTTCCAATGGACTTTTTGATATGATTTGTATTAACAACAGGAAATGTCATATTTACAACAACATTTAAACACCTGACCATTTACAACGAGAAAAGTCATATTGACAACAAGAAATGCACATATTTACAACAACATTTAAACACTGGATTTTGAATGTAGAGAGGTCATTTACAACGAGAAAAGGCTAGATTTACAACGAAATGTATATATTTACAACAACATTTAAACATTTGATTATTTACAACAGAAATGCACATATTTACAATAACATTTGAACACCCGAATTTTGAACGTAGAAAAGTCATTTACAACGAGAAAAAGGTTATATTTACAACGGGAAGTCTTTGTATTTACAACAAAATTTAAAATCTGGCCATTTACAACAGAAAAAGCCATATTTACAAAAGGAAATGCATATATTTACAACAACATTTAAAAACCTGGATTTTATTTCCATACAAATAATATCAAAAAAGTCCCTTGGGACTTCTGTGTAATTTGGTGATTTCAATGGACTTTTTTATAATTATTTTTTTTTTGGGACCTGCGCGTAATTTTCCCTAATTACCCTTGTATTATTTCCTAACATATTTATCAGCAATATGCAGATATCTCAAAGTTTTGGTTCTTTATACTCAGCCACATTACATGCAGCAAGATATATACAATGGCGGACCTAGGTAGTAGATAAGGTGGGCAAGTGCCCCACTTAAATTTGGGATACTTTATAAATAAAAAAATTAATACATGCACGGGTGGAAAAAAGGCTTTTAAGACCAGGACAAAACAGTACATTAGGACCAGGACCCGCGACCGTCTTGTTCCATGCGGTATTAAAGTTGACCTTTAAGACCGGACTTTACACTGGTCTTAAAGAGTTTCTTTAAGACAGGACATTTTAAACATCCGGTCTTAAAAGTGTTTCAAAATAATTTAAAAAAAAAAAACTCAAATGAAACAATCGGTCCCAAATCACGGATCTGGCAACATTTTGAATGTCCTCTAGTCATCAACGACGGAGAACCAAGAAGAAGATTGGAAGCAACAACAACAACAAGAAAAACAAAAAGATGATTACAAAGTCCGAAATAAACAAAAATAACAAGAAAGCAATCATTCACCATGAAAATCGAATTTGAAGTCCGGATCTACAAAAAATCACAAGCTTAAAGCAACCAAATCAAAGCGGGATCCTCTTGTCGGTGCTAGCAAAGCTTCAAGCAACCAAAATCGAAGTCAGATCGAGCGGGAGAGCGGTCAATGTAGGAAATAAACAGACTTAAGCAAGAAGATATACGGGTTTGATTTCAAACCGGATCTATGCGAAGGCGGCGTGGAAGGACCCATAGATCGAAGAGGAAGGAGCCGCGGTCGTCCGAGAATCCTCAAAGTAGTACGCTTTTATTGTTGCGAGGATTTTTTTTGAAACAACCGGTCTTAAAAGTGTAAAAAAAATTGACCGGTGGCAATTTCGTAAATATATAGAACACTTTTAAGACCGTCACTGTTTGAAACAACCTAGGTCTTAAAAGTGTTCTATATATATATATATTTTTACACTTTTAAGACCGATGTTTTTGAAACAATTCGGTCTTAAAAGTGTTCTATATAATTTTTTTTTTTTTTTTTTACACTTTTAAGACCGTCTGTTTGAA
This sequence comes from Acacia pycnantha, assembly GCA_025563575.1. Classification (NCBI taxonomy): domain Eukaryota; kingdom Viridiplantae; phylum Streptophyta; class Magnoliopsida; order Fabales; family Fabaceae; genus Acacia; species Acacia pycnantha. The sequence goes on from JAMWYP010000529.1 coordinate 72,646, forward strand.
ACAGCCGGTCTTAAAAGTGTTCTATATAATTTTTTTTACACTTCTAAGACCGTTTGTTTGAAACAGACGGTCTTAAAAGTACTTTAAGACCGTCTATTTGAAACACCGGTCTTAAAAGTGTTCTATTTATTTAATTAGTTAGCGTATACGATTATATTGTGCAATTATCTTAATTAAGTTGTTAGAGAAATTTTAGGAATTAAGTTAGCAGATCAAGGTTTTTTAATTTCGTAATTAAATTCCTGATTGTAATCATCTTAATTAAGTTGTTAGAGAGATTTTAGGAATTAAGTTAGCAGATCATGATTTTTTGAATTTCGTAATTAAATTCTTGATTGTAATCATCTTAATTAAGATGTTAGAGAGATTTTAGGAATTAAGTTAGCGATTATGGTTTTATGAATTTCGTAATTATATTCCCGATTGTAATCCCTAAATTATAGGAACTGCCTAGGTTTATTTACTTATTAGCATCTGTATATAATTCCAATTAAGCGAAGGAATAAATCATCGCATTCTCGGACTTGATCAGCGTCTTCTCACAATATTTATGAAATTGCCACCGGTCATACTTTTAGGACCGGATATTTTATATCCCGGTCTTAAAAGTGTTCTATATATTTACAAAATTGCCACCGGTCATACTTTTAAGACCGGATCTTTTATAGTCCGGTCTTAAAAGTGTTCTATATATTTACGAAAGTGTCACCTGGTCATATTTTTAAGACCGGATCTTTTATAATCTGGTCCAAAAAGTTCTTTATATTTACGAAACTGCCACAGGTCATACTTTTAAGACCCGATTCTCTATAATCCTAGTCTAAATGAGACGGTCTTAAAGCCCTTTTTGCACTAGTGATGTTTGAATGATTGCATGATTGTTTGGTGTCTACCCTTAATACATTAAGATTGCACTTTGTAATTAGATATGAGATGAATGGTTGAATAATTGTTTAGTGCCTTATATTGAAAAAGATGTATTTGATAGCATTGACAAGAAGGCAATTATGATGGAATTCCAAAAATAAAGCTAAGAATGATGACATTGTATTTTTTTTTTTTGATGAAAACCGGGCGCTTAGCCCATTATTATTCTGCATCGAGATCATTCTAGGGTGCGATACACCCATACAATCACTGGATAGAAAAGAAGATAGAAAAGAGGAGGTTCAAAAAACAACATAACTCTCCTCTTGCACTAAACTAAAATTGGCTAGAGCATCCGCACATGCATTGCCCTCCCTAAAAACATGAACAAACCGACTCTACTAAAATTCTGCAAACATGGATCCGATATCGCCTAGCGGTCTCGCTCATCAAGCATCTTCACTCTGCAGCCTTATGTAGCAGGTTAACAACCGATAATGAATCACTTTCAACACAAACACTATCAAAAGAATTACACACACGACCTCTAAACCGAGATAGTACAAAGATTCGATTCGGCCTTAATGGCCGAGTTCACGCACGACCTTTTTGCAAAGCCAACCGTAAATCTTCCATTACTTCCTCGTATTAAGCCCCCACATCCTGCTCTGTTGTTCCCTCCCTTGAAAGCACCATCAGTGTTCAGTTTGACCCACCCCTCCATTGGTGCCACCCAGCTGATATGTGCTTCAACTCTGCTAACTCTAGCCTTGCCAAAATCCAGACTTGCCTGCCTCAATCTACAACTCTACTTCTGCATTCTGGCATAACAAACCCTTCCTCAAACAGCCTCCTATTCCGCCAATTCCATAACAACCAGCAAGTGATGCCAAAACGTAAATTCCAGTCCTCCCCTCCTTTAGACAGATTGACCCCAAACCAATCCTTGCTCTGCAGGTTCACAAACTCATCCTCCATTATGCCTCCTTTTAGATCCAGCCACAATTCCCTTGCCATTTGGCGATCCCCGAGAACATGAAGCAAGTATTATGTAGGGCCTATCCCCATTTCATAATGTCTTCCCCATGAGCATTCCCCGGAGGATCCACAGCAAGAATCTTCTGCAGCCCATCAGTACTAACTAACCCTTGGAATCTTTGAATCTCCCAACAACCTTCAGCATTAACCATACTCTTCACTGTACTTCCCTTGGCCTCCTCAGGTAAGACATTTATGCAATAATCAGCTACCACACTCCCATCTCCTAGCCATTTATCAACCCAGAAATTAGCCCGTTCTCCATTTCCTAATTCCCAACAGCGCTTGTCCAGTGACAAGAAGGCAATTATGATGGAATTCCAAAAAATAAAGCTAAGAATGATGACATTGTAATTATTTTTATCGTAATATATTTTTGTTATTAAAATATATGTACTTGAACTTATTGAGTGTCCACCCTTCATTGTAATTTATATAGTTGCATTTCTAACAAAGACTTAGCCTTACTTTTCTAAATGACAGTTTTAAAATAATTGTCTCTCTTATTACATCATCAATATTCACTTGATTTCATAGATATTTATTTTTCTTGTTTATATTTTTTATTTTCTAATGCATTTAAAATTTTCCTTAAAAAAATCATATAAACAATAAAAGAAATGAAAACTTCAACTTAACATAGAAATATAATAATCAAGAGTCAACTAAGCAATCAAGCTATGAAATTTAAAGAAAGCTAATCAATGTAAGAAGGTAGATTGTTCAACTTAGGAGTAAAACCAAACATAGGCAGGGTTTACACATCAATGTAAGAATTGCATGATAAGATAAAAATATACAACAAAGAGCTACAAACAAATAAAAGTTATATTTTAAAGAAGCATGAACTAAGACAATACCAGATTATCTCCAGACATCTCTGAAATTAAAAAGTTAAATAGTGTGCTGGGAACTAGCGCCAATTAAAGAATTTTGATAAATTAAGGAATAGAATAGCAACATGAATCAACCTTTCAATTCATATGAATCTCCAATTCTCAACACACACACACAGGCATGCGTGCAATTGTCACCTGAACCATAATATTCTTTCTTAATTTTTTCACAAACTTAATCTAAAATTAAAACAAAATAAAATTGCCTAATCCAGCAACCAGCAGTACGATTAGGAGCCTGATTCTAATAAGAAATTATGTGCACAGCTTGTGATCAGCATAGAATTTTTGTTTCCCAACTATCAGTCATTATATTTGAAGTTCGCACTTCTCAATCATTAAACTTGAAAACAATGTACCCATTCCCATATGACTAAACTAAGAATAAACATGAAATTAGATCATCTAACTATACGGAGCATGCTGATTGAGTCTTGAATCCAGAGACTATGATTCAGATACACAATGAAAAATAATGGTTAAAACATATTTTCTTAATATTTTATGAAAACCTGGAAGAACAAATCAATAGCAATGTAATGGGTTCTCTGGCTAGGCAATGTAAATGCTCAGTTGCTGCATTTGATAGGCCCGGTTGTGGGCAGTGGCGGAAGGTCTTCATGGCCAGCTGGGGCCTTGGCCCCAGCTGGCCCCGGCTGATCTTATAAAATACTTTAGTATATGTATGTATTTATTATATGATATTTTATTTGGTCACAAATTTGGCCCCAGCTAATTTTTTATCTTCTCTGTAAGGATAATGTTTGTTCATTACTCATTGGGCTATGAGAGGAAAGTAAAATTCTTGTTTGAAATACCGAAAATGTTAGTATTATCTTATATATTATTTTGATTTATAATTATCGGTTATTATTTATTTGTATTTTCAAGGTTATTTGATACTATTTAGTAAATACTCCCCTTTGATCCTTATTTAAGAAACCAACTAACAATTTTCACAAGTCAATAAAAACAATTAAAATTATTAAATTTGTCCTAAAATTTAAGTATTTTTCACTATTATCCCTATTAATTACACTAAACTCTAATATTATATTAATTATTACTTTCACTCACTACCTTTATAATTCTGGGTATACATGGGAAAAAAATATTTAATGCAATTGGGAAACAAGCAAATGCCTTATAAAAATGACCAAATATACATGTTAGTTGGTGCTTTATAATAAGAACTAAAGAGAGTAGTTCAATATGTTTATTTTTGGCTCCGCTAAAATTTTTTCTAGTTCCGCCACTAGTTGGGGCTAACTTCAAGGCAGCGTCAGGAAGAGTGGGAGGAAAAAATTTGCCTAATCCTTATTATAAGCTTGAAAGTCAGGTGATTACTTCTTATGACTAGTATGCATTGTATTGCAAGAGTAGTTATATTTGTTCTCACAGTCTTGGATAATGAACTAAGGCCTAGGCTAAGCAGAGATTCCAATAATTGACTATGATGAGAATGTTGCTTCCTTTTTGAAGGGAGATTCTACTTTTGGCTTCAAAGGCCTAGAGCCTATTTGTTGCACATTTCTTTTCCTGGTTTTTAAGAGTGGTTTGATGGGATGGATAAGAAAGGAAGTCGTGCAAGTTAGGGTTGCAGAAAACTGGTAAGTTAGATAAGTTTTGAACAGAAATGAAAAACTCACATATTCAATAGTGTGGTCCTCAATGAGCCCGTTTTGTGTGGTTATTTTTACTTAAACTTTCTGTGGTTGAATAAGGTTTTTTCTGAACTTTTCCCCCTTGCTATTTTATGATGTCTAATATATCTAAACACTCTGTTTTATAGCCTCATGGAAAACACAAATCATGTTTTCTTCACTTAACTGGATCTGGGCCTCATGAATTGCATGGAATCTGATGAACTTATGAACAATGCAAAAAATTACAATTTTTATATTATATATTGATTGATGATATTTATTTATGAATAGGATGGCTTGTTCGATTTTTATTTTTATATTAATACTGATACTGATATAGATGATGATGTTGATATCACTATACATCAAATGCTGCATTTTCTATCTATCATTTTGTTGCTTGTCCCACTATTGAAATGTGGTGCTGTACAGTTGAAAGATTTACATCCCCCAAACAATGCCTTCTGTGAATTTGTCTAATTTCTAAAATAAGGGAAGGGAAAAAAAAAAGTATCAAAACCCTGCAATGCGGTATGGTCTAGCAGATATTGCATGCCAAAAAATCCTATTTAGTCATCAGATTTTTGCTATAACAAGTTATTTGTAACAGGATTTATATTTAACTACAGAATGACCAAAAACAAATTCAATTGTTTTAAGGACCTTCACCAGGTAAGGAATGTGATCATATCAGAACCTAACCAAATGGCTGGACAGCAGACCAATGTCAAGAGATTTATAGAACTAAGACTTCAACCATAGAAGTTCCAAATAAGAATGAACTCTATTTTACTTGGACTTTCGTGTGTATAATAAGGTTAACACAAAGGAAAAGAGATCACAAAACTCTTGACATGCCAACAGAATGAAATTCCGTAGAAGATTTCTCCAAGCAAAAAGGCCTATGGTTTATAAAATGATTACTCAATTGCACCAAAACACACATAAAGGAAAGACTAAAAGTCTAGTATTCCAGAATCCAGAATAGAAAAGAGAGCAGTATCCAGAATCACCAGAAAATAGAAACTGAAAATAATCATCGCACATTTGTATTCCCAGAATTTATAAGGAAAATATACAATACACGTTACCAACAGAAAGAGAACGATGAAAACACAGGAAAATAAAGAAAATGTAAGCAAAGACGATGATCTCACAGTGAGTGAACTAACCTGAATTAGGGAGGATACAAGAGACAACCACGAGAATTGAGAACAAAGAAGCACAAGATTCGAACCCCAGGTATTTGTCCTATACGCTTTTTTGTGTCGGAAAATTCAAAATCGATTGAGCAAAGGAAAATTCAGAATCGATTGAACAAAGGAAAATTACCGATAAGAGGGGATCGAAAAATTACCTTGAGACGAGAGAGGGTCGTTCGACGGCCGACGGCGGACGAGGCAGAGAGCGTGGCTGCACAAAACGAATTGGAGACGAGGACCAGCAACCAGGGAGGACGAGAACCAGCAACCAGGGAAATAGGGAACGAGAACTAGGGAAACCTTGAGACGAGAGAGGGCCGTTCGACGGTTGAGCGACGGCAGACAGCGGACGAGGCAGAGAGCGGGAGACGAGACGAGGACCAAAGAACTGTGGAGGACAAGAACCAGCAACCAGGGAAATGGGGGAAAAAAAGGGGCTTGGTGGGTTGCAGGCTCGAACACACGACTTATAAGAGAAAGACTAGAGACTAGAGTCATAACCATTTGCACCACCTACACACATTGTTACTAATTTCTTTTAAATTATATATATTTTGTGTCTGCCCACATTGGCACTAATGTAGGTCCACCCCTGTATGTGTGTGTGTGTGTGTGTGTGTGTGTGTCCCCTTCCATGCGCAGTAACATGTATATTTTTTTGCTTAGAAGATCCGATATCCTGCGTTGCGCCATCTTTCGAGTAACATGTATATTTAAACACATAACAACTTTTCAGGTTTTTGGCTGAACTTTAGAAAATTATTTCTCTCTTTCTACATGTCTGTTTTGGCTGTTCTTTGGCTCGTTTTAAACCTCATTGAGCCTACTATCTTCCATAAAAATTTCGTGAAAAAATCAAACGTTTTCCATAGAAAGAGACTAGCACAAGATGCTCTGTTCATAGCCTGAAAAACAAAGCAGAATTACATTTTGCATCCTAACTACCACTTGCAGCTGATTAAAACCATGAAAATAAGAAACATAGGGCTTAAGGAACTCACCTGGATTGATTCCTCAAGCTTGCACAATGAGCTCCTTCGTTTTCTCCACCTTGCTCTCGTTACAAATCTCGTCTCTCCCTCTCTACGTTTTTCTGTTTTTGTTTCTTTCTTACTTTTCTGCCTTCTGTTCAGTTTATAATGAGAGGGAGTGTGGCGTTTGGCTCAAAAGCATGGCAAGGGGGTCTGATGAAGTATGGCGATACTGTTGCGTGATCCGTGGTTATCGCTGAGATGATATCTTTCTCTGCCTAACGTGTTTTTGCTACTTCGTTTTGGTGATGGCTGAGATGTGGAGTATTAAAAAAATGAATAAAAGGGATAATGAATGGAAAAGAATATATGGGTTGGAAGTGTTTTAATGGATTGGCTTATGTTTGTTGGGCTGAGGGAGAATTATTAATGATATATATATATATATATATATATATATATTCTGCTCCCTTTTCATGTGCTGGGCTAATGGAAAGAAATGAATCACTGCAGATAATGAGATCGGTTTGGGCCCAAATGGAGTGGTTTAATGAATAGATAGAAATAAAATAAGTGTTTTATCAAAAATAAAATAGGTGTTTTGCATGAGATTGTAAAATTATCTCACTTAATTCTCCACAAGGCTTTTGTTTGCAATTAAGCCCATTACTTATATAATTGAAATTATTACATAATTATTAAAATTAAATCCTTAATTACATTTAAGGATTTTCTTTTTCAATTAAATTTCTTTTAGGCCATAAAACATCAATTCCATAATTTTTAGGTCTAAATTATTCCTTACTTAAATTTATTATTTTTCCAAAAATAAATTAATTAAGGGAAAAATAAGCCCAAATTTTCAATAATTATTCTCATAATTATTTTAAGCCAAAATTTCATAATTAATTTCCCTATCTTATTCAAACTTTAAAATCCTAAAATATGGGATATTACAACAGAACCAGAAAATTTTTTAAGCGGGTCAAAAATAAACATATTGAACTATTTACTAAATAGTATGACAAAACATTGAAAAATACAAATAATAATAACCGACAATTATAAATCAAAACAAGATATAAAATGATACTAACATGTTTAGTAGGTATCTTAAACAAGAATTTTACTTTCCTCTCACAATCCAATGAGTAATGAACCAAATATTGTCCTAATGATATAACAAACACAAACATAATAATTATATGTATAATGAAATCTAATAAAATTATTCAAATATAATCAAAGAAAAATGCATACCTATCTAAAATTGTTGAAAAAACTTATTTAAATATAATCAAAGAAATTTTTATATACAAAAACTTATTTTCTAACCAAAACACCACCAAAAAGTACATAACCACAAAATTATCCCAAAAACAAAAATGCTAGTCTAAAATTGTTACAAACAAAAGAGAACGCCTTGTAACAAAATAAATAAATAAATTGAAATTACAATTAGGTCCCAACGAATACCTTGTTTCATTAAGTAATAAGAGAACAAGTGGAAGTCATAATTATAGCGTTTATAAAGTATATAGTCTCTATCATTTATGCTTATTAAACACAAGCCAATGCTGCAACTAGGGTTTTAGAATGAAATCCAGCATGATGATGATGATGGAAAAACATCACTAATAATTAGTTCATTCGAGATTCATATCGAAAAGATCTCCTACACAACTTATCATACGTTTGCTAAGGATGGGGTTTCTCCGTAAAATCCGCCTACAACTTTCTATCCGGCAACGAAGGAGAAACCGCTAATAGCTTCGGGCCCAAGTGTGGAAATGGAACCTTCCCGAGAAAGTTAAATATTTTATGTGGCAAGTTGGCCATGAGAGACTCGTCACTAACTCACTTCGGGCAAGGAGAGGCCTTACTAATGACAACGGGTGCCCTTTTCATTGCAAAGATCGAAGAAAGTGTGATCCACATAACCCGTGATTGTGAGCGTGCTAGAAACTTTTGGAAATCGATTTTAAAACCTAACTATTTCTCTCGGTTTTCTCTAGCGGCTTGCGGGTTTGGCTTAATTGGAATACCGTGCACAAGCACAGCAAAGGGAGATTCCGTAACTTCTCATGGACAACAATCTTTGGCCTAGGATGTTGGATCCTTTGGACAACCGGATGTAAATTTCTATTTCGTGGAGAGAACACGTAAACAAGGGAGATGCTACACCGTGCAGATTACCTCCTCATGGAAAATGGAGCGAATCAAAGGCCGCATCACCGATTTTCCAACTGGACAAGATAGAGGAGAATTCTGGACTCCTCCTCCTGAGAATACGGTCCGCATCGATGTGGACGGATCGGTGCTTCAACATCACCAAGCAGCGTGCGGGGGAGTACTAAGAAATTCTCAAGGGGAATGGTTGATGGGTTTCTACAAACCCCTTGGTCTACTTTCTGTCATCGAGGCTGAAATTTATGCTATCATGATAGGGTTACAGATTAGTCTTCAGATGGGGTTACGAGAATCGTCATCTATTCTCGACTCTCTTGATGCCATCAATATTCTTATGAGAGATTGCCCTACTGATCATCCGCTAAGTATATTATTGGGAGACTAGAGACCTTCTGTTCCAAGATCGGGACGTGGAGCTTCATCATACTCCAAGAGAAAACATACCGTGTCTTTGATTACTTGGCCAAGGAGGGCCATAATGTTCTTTGTCGGTGTCGATGTGGTTATGATTCCAACTATCCCTAGTGGTTGCTTGGATATGGCTTTGATGGATCAACGATCCTCGCCACTCTTAGTTTTTTCTATTTTGTATTAGGGGCTAGAGTCTTATAATCTAGTCTCTATTCCTCTTTTCAAGCTTCGCTTGCCTTTATTATCCAAAAAAAAAAAAGCATAGGAGTTTTTGTCAAACTATTACATAACGAGATGAGGTTTTTGGTTTTCCTTCGAAAATCTAATTGAGGAAAACAAATTTGAAGTTTCCAGACAATTTCTCGGCAAGTCGACTAGATATTCACTTTAGTTAATGCTAAAACAATAACTCCTTCGTATCCAAACCGGAGGAAAAAATACTCCTAGCAAGTCTCCTCTCCTCCTCCACCTCCACCTCCACAAGAACCAAGGAAAAAATCATTATTTACTATACTTTCCCTTCTACTTCCTCCGATTCGAGAATAAGATTGAGGTGCTCACTATTGAAGAAAAACAATATTCAGATTTCAGGGCTCCGTCACAATATTCGGGAAAAAAATACATGAAGTCTAAAGAGCCGAAATCAACGACGATGCAAAGAAGAAGAATGAAGTTGGTCGGATGATAGTCGCTGTCGGACAAAGTGGTCGCCGGCCTGACGTCTCTCGGTCAAGCGCTTGTGAAACAGTGGTCGCCGGCCGAATGTCGCCAAGTTGGAGACTCGAGAGGAAGAGGGAGACTATCGACTGAGGATGGAGAACAGTCAAGACCGTTTGTTACAAAGAAAGCTTGGGAAGGGAAAGGGAAGATTGGATTTTGGGTGTTTGTTACACGTAAAGTCCAATCAGCATCTTCCGGTGAGGGTCCATCTTTCCTCATTTGAGGAAAATGCTTTCCATCCGAAAATGGAAGGAAAGCCGCCAGATTTACCCCTGAAATTCAAATTTGACGGACTTGGCGGGAAAGATCAAATTTGGCGATTTTTTTTTTCACGAGTTCGAATTTAACAATAATATATTTTTTAAAAATATATTTTAGCAAAAAAAATATTTTTCTTTTTATTTTGAATTAATTTCTTTTGAGGGTAAAATAAACATTTCCTAATTCTTTACCAACTACCACCTCTTCATTTTCTTCCTTCCAAACAACTCAAGCCATCTTCATTCATCTTTCAAATATTCCTTTCCTTTCCTTTCACTTCTCTAAAGTTCTTTTCCCTCCCTACCAATTCTTTGTAACAAACGGGTCCTCGTAGTCGAGCAGAGTGGATCCGTGGAGGAAGAAGAGGAAGCGTGGTGGACTCGAACTCGAAGGCTGAATTGGCGTGGTGTGTCAAGGAAGTTGAGACCGAGTCACCTGATAGGGATGGAAATAGGCCAAAGCTGTGCTTTGGCTAAATAGGCATGAGCTTGTAATGGTGGTGAAGGCCTGAGCTCGGGCCCGAGCCCGAATGTGCTTTTTTAGGCTTAAGCCTGAGCCTTCATAAGGCATGGTCGAGCCTGAAGCCTTTTTAAAGGCCTACTTACAATGTAGGCCTTTAAAAATGCCTCATATTGTAGGCCTTGGAGGCCATAAATAGGCTTTTGTACACTTTGAGCCTATCAAAACTATATAAATATAAGGTTTTAGTAGAATATAAGAATGAAAAATAATAAATAATAATATAATATAAATATAATTATATTTATTTAATGTGTAACAGTGCCAGCCTGACTACTGAAGGCTTACTGTCGTCGCCTTAATAACATAGGCCTGACCTATTTACACATTTAGGCTTTTAAATAGGCCTTGGCCTGGCCTTTAACAAACAAAGCAGCTCCGACTGTGCCCTAAACAAAGCCAGTCAGAGGCCGCCTGATAGGGGCCTCGACCTATTTCCACCCCTAGTCACCGAGAGATGAGGGGAAAATGTCACGAGAGTGAGAGAGAGTGAAATTATAGAGAAAATAAGAGATTAATTGGGTCAAATTATTGGCCATAGTAAAAATCATGTAATAAATATATATTTTTAAAAAAAAAATTAAAAGGCCGCTTGGAGCCTTGATAAGAAATTAGTTGGGGCCAAATTATTGACCAAAATAAAATATTATACAATCAATACATATATTTTAATAAATTTTAGAAGATTTTAGAAGGCTAGCCGGGGCCAAGGCCCCAAACTAGCCATAACTACCTTCCGCCACTGCCCAGCTTGATTTTTTTTTTTGAGAGATTAAGAAAGAAAAATAAATTATTTTAAAGTATTTATATCTATCGTTTTTCCTCCAAAATAATTAGTTTAATTTATAAACTAATATATAATCTAATGATACATAATATATAATATGATTAAGTAATATATTTACCGTCTTTAACATCTCGGGAAAAAATCAATAAATAGGGTCCTATATTTAGAACCGGAGGAAATATATATTTTCGGTCTCAATATTCAAGCCTTTCTTTAATTTCCTTTCTTATTGTTTCTCATTGAGTAGGAGGACATCGATAGAGGTAGCTGAGCTGACACGAGTGTGCTGGCTTGATGTGAGTTGGAAGCTAGACATGAGGAAGCTATCAGCTGGAGTTATGTATGGAGTCTCCTTTTATGTGAAGCTGAAAAACTCATCAACACAGCACAATGGTTATTAATGGAGTTCTCCTTGTGGGACCATGGTGAGGAATGGAAAAGGGGGCTTATCAGTCTCCATCAAACCTTTGTAAAGAAAATAATAATGGAGAAAGAAGAACCCTATTAAGGAGTTGAATATATACAGTGCATAAGTCCCATGCATCAGGAGTCAGGACTTTTACTTTGCCGTTGTTGATGAGATTTTGTAATGTGCATGGTAGTTGTTTTTTAATTTCCTTCCCCTTGTGTGTATATATATAATCCCAGTACTTATTCTTTTTTATTTTTTAAGAAACCTCCTTTTTACATTTTAGTTCAATTTTTGACATCATGGAAAAAAATCAAAATGCTAAAATTTATAATTGAAATACTCATAGAGGTATATAATTATTAATTTGCCCACACCATCTGATTGTTTATTCTCTCTCCAACAATTCAAGGTGTCTAGTACATAATACATGACTTCTATTTATAAGCATACATTTGCAATCTCAATAAAATCTATATCTATTATCAACAAATTTAATGAGATAAAATAATTGTAAAATACTAGAGATATTAGATAATAGAAATATATGTGTGAAAGTTTATATATATTGCTGGCACTTCTCCTTTGTTGTGATCATTTTCAACTTCAGATTCTTGGTTTTTGATATTTCTTCATTTAAAAACTGCGCTCTGAATTTGTCACTACTCATATCTCTAAAAAAATAGAAAGTTATTTACTCTACTTTCCTTGTTTTTTTTTTTGGAATTAATCTTCTTTCTTGTTTTCTTGGCCTAGTTGATGTCGTTTCCCTGTTTGCTTTTACAATTGGTTGTCCTTCTGCTAAAACCATTAGATTTACATGAACCAACCGCTTCTTAAAGATGTTCAAAACACCATAAAAAGGGGGAGAAAGGTGGTCTCGTAGTTGATCTATGCTGAAACACTAAGGAAAGCTGATTACTGCAAGTAGATAGGAGGTTTATCTACATTCAGATTCCAAAGTCACATCTGTTATTGTAAGTTCAATATATTTTTATTTCATAGACAACACACGCTGTTTAATTGATCTAATGTATATTTAAGCTCCACTATATAGTTTAATTACTTTATTGAAGTATGTCTTACCTTAAGGATAAGAGGGAGTATCATATTTTTGTAGTGGCAATCCAATTCTTGTATCAACTTTTGCAGCATGTTATCCTCTTTTAGATATATAGCAAGAGAGCAACCGATCAATTAAGAAAAACCAATATTCTCTTCACATCTGGGTTATGTAAATCCAAAAATATTGTCAATCCCAATCAGACAACGATCTCATCCTTACTTTGATTTTCACAGGGTGTAGAAAAGCGAGAAAGAAAAGGGGAAATCAAATTTTTATCATCATTAATCTGGGAAAAAGGTAAGACGTTTGTTTTCAAACTTATCGATATTTCTGCATTAACAAGCCAAGTTAAATTGAGTGTTGGCTATATCTTTTAACAGGGCACAAATTAAATGGATCCTACTTGTGGTTTGGTTCACAAGTTTCGCCACCTAGTGCTCAACCTAATTTGGGAGATGGTTCTTTATTTGATTTACTATCATAGAAACATTGACCAGCTCAAGGAACAACTTAAGAAACTCACCCTTGAAAGGAGCTGCATACAACATCGAATAGATGAGGCTAAAACAATGCTGAACAAATTGAAGACAAAGTTCTTCATTGGTTGTGTGAAGTAGATGAGCTATCAAAGAAAGTACAAAAGATTCATGAAGAAGAGAGTCAAGCAAAAGTAGAGTGCAACATAACTTCATGTCCCAACCCCTGGATTGATTCAAGAGTTCGAATTATGAATCAAATTTTGGAGGAATTGAGGAACCCCAGTGTTAACATGATCGGATTGTGTGGGCTTGGTGGTGTTGGAAAGACCACTATAGCTAAAGAGGTAGCAAAGAATCAAAAGATATTTGAAAGGGTGATCGTGGCAACTGTTTCTCAAGAATTGAACATTGATAAGATTCAAGGTCAGATTGTTGAGAAGCTGAGTATGCAACTCAGTGAAAATGTTAAAGACGTCGAGCTTTTCGTCTATGTGAGAAGTTGAAGCAAGAGAAGAATATGCTCCTGCTATTGGATGATCTTTGGGAGGAAATTGACTTGGGCAAAGTCAGAATTCCCTTTTAGTGTTGAAGGTTGTAAAATCTTACCAAAAGAAAATGCTTGTTTGGGATGCCCATTAGGCACCTCAATTTTAACATTAATCTAAATTAAAAATCTTCTGATTCTAAGTATTTACATGGTTTTTGTATTTATACCTTGCACAACTTAAAGGAGATGTGTCCTTGTTCAGAACTATCACCATATACCATTACGGAACTTAACATTTCATATTTCTTTAACATTAATCTTAGGCAAACCAAAAAATCCCATATTTTTTTTTCCTTTCTCATGATTCTCCCAGAATTTGTCCTTGTCTAATTATGGTTAACAGATTGGGAATGAATTAAATGGAAATTTAAATTGATTTTTCCATCCTGATTTATTAGTATCAAACCATTAATAATTTGTTAATATTGAACTAATTCCCAGATGTTAAGACTTTGTGCCCCTAAAATGAAATGGAATTTCCCTTGGAGCTAACTAAATCCATTGGAAGACCTCTAATTCAACTATAACAATTGCAAGAAACGGTAATAGTGGCTGCCAACGCATGACTTCAGAATATCAAAAATTTTAATCAGAAAGACTTTGATAGCTGGCCAAGATTCAGCCTTAATTAATGACAGTAGCATCCATTATTTCATGTTTAAATGCACTACAACTTATGTCATTATAAAAGAGTGCCTATTTTGACAAAGAAAGGATGTAAATCACATACTTATGAGAGCAGCATGGACTAATTTCATGTTAAAGGAAGTTGCAATTGCTACCCTTTAAAAAGAGAGTCTAAACAAGCAGCAAGAATGTGATGGGTTTTTAACGAATGCTAAGAGTTCCGTGGGATAGGTTTTCGAGAACTTTCGTCAAGAATGATACCCTTCTGGCTAAAACTGCATGGAGACTGCTGATGAGCCCTAATGACCTGTGGGCTAGGGTCTTGAAGAGTGTGTATTTTCCCAAAGATGATTTTATTAAGGCAAACAAAGGATCTAAAGCATCATGGTGTTGGTCTAGCATTTTGGATGGTAGGGAATTTCTCATGAAGGACTTGCGCCGGGATGTTGGAGATGGCGCTGTTGGTTTTGATTAGTTTTGATGATGTCTTATATAGGTGCCATTGTTAAGAGCAAAAGATTGTATGATATATTTATCTCCTACATTGACTAACTACTATATTTTATGTAGATTAGTTTAAGTTGAATAATAGCTCAAGAAGGAGATAAGATATTTTAGAAAGAAGAAATTGAAGAAAATATCAACTTCAAGAAGATGACATATTGAAGAATTAAATTATGAATATGATCAAGAGGAGAAGAAAAGAAGAAGAACTTGCTAAATGAAATGATAAAATCATTATACAAGTTGTTAGATTGATTCTACAAGTCTCCACGATGATAGAGAAGTTGAAATTACTCAATTTGGAGTTAAAACGAGCGAAACGAGGTTACGGGATGACCATTCTCGAGAATGACCTTCAATTCTCGAGAATTCACTTTGCTACAGTGATTTTCGCCAAAAATCTCTTCAATTCTCGAGAATCATCAGTAATTCTCGAGAATCATGCATCTCTGTTCAGCTCTGTTTTCACGTTCAGCATGGGCGACCTCTGGTAATTCAGTGTTATCTCTCAAACCAGAGATCGGATTGACGTGAAACCAATTTTGTTGGAAACTAGACTTTTAATGCGTCATTTTGACATATTATTCAAGCCCAAAGGAGGTCAGATGAAAGAGCTATGAATTTTGGAAGATGGAAGTGAAATCAACGTCACAGTCCAGACCCACCTTCAGTATTTTGAGTATATCTCGCAAAATACAAATCCAATTGAGCTGAAATCGGTGGCATATGAAAGTAGACATCAAGAGAGTTCCAGGGATATATAATTTGAAAACTTCAGAGTTCGGACCAGGGAGATATGGCCCTCGAAAATTGATAGTCTGTTCAAAGATGCTGCAGAAACGTTGGTTGTTGATAACGGACGAACTACAATGAGTTTGGAGCTGATTGTTCTTGCATTGGAAAGAAGGCTTTAAAGAGTTTAAGTATTTGAATGAGAATCAACTTGTTTGCATCTCCATAAGAAATTGATTCTTGAGTATATGACAATGATTCTCGAGAATGAGAAATTGATTCTCGAGAATAGGCGCAATGCTCGGGCACAGGTAAGAAGCTCTCGAGAATGTCTAAGAAAAGATAATAGATTAAACTTTCCTTATATGATTCTCGAGAATGAGTCATGGATTCCGAGAATATCAAGTACAGGATAACAATGTTCAAATAGATTCTCGAGAATGCTTAAATAATTCCCAAGAACAACATCAATTCTCAAGAATGTAAGAAGTTCTCGAGAATGCAGTATCAATTCTCGAGAATGCCATACTTCTACGGAAAAATAATCAACGCTTGATTCTCGAGTGTAATGAAATGATTCTCGAGAATATCTTCATATGATCACTGGTATATAATTCTCGAGAATAATAAAATATTCCGAGAACCTCTTCGAGTTTGTTTCTCGAAACATCTTGATTTAAAACATAATTCTCGAGAACTCCTAAGCAATTCTCGAGAATATCGATTCTGAAAATTTACGAAGAACTTAGAAAACGTAAATCCTTTGTGAAAATTTATGGGTTGTGCTCCATTGTTTATTAATCACATCGAACTCATTTATCTCATAATCTAATCATTTCTTGGTTGAGTTTTGAAGTGATTAACCTGTAATATTTGAATTCACACGAAGGGCAATCCGACGTGGCGAAGCATTTAATACAACTCAGAAAAGCAGAGCAACAATCGGAACTAAAGTTCTGGCAGACGAAATCGTTCCTTCGAGGCATACTTAATCTGGCTATCATTCTGAGTCACCTTCTCCAAGTACAATCAACGCAACGGTCGAATACTCACAACGTATTATATCTGTGCCTAACGGATAAACGAAGAGACTCAACGGCTAGTTGCAAAGCTTCTCAACGGTCATTAGTAACGATCAACTATAAAAGGAGAAGGATTCAAAATAGACGAGATATACTGTCGAAATGCTGATATTCTGAATCCAACACTTATCTCATATACTCTCTGTTTCACAATGATATAGTTTTCAGTAGAGAGTGTGATGATCGATTATGCACTTCAGTGATTATACATTCACTTCTGTGAGAGAAGATTTATCTGTAAACATTTTATTTGAAAGTTACTCAAGATTGGGTGATCTTGAGTGGGAAACACATTGCATTGATTACAACTTGTAAGGGGAGTGGAGTCTCGAGAGTGAGTAGACCATCCTTCGTTTACGAGTGTGTAATCAAGCGGGTGTATCAATTACAAATTGTAAGGGGAGTGGAGTCCGAGAGTGAGATGACCATCCTTCGTTTACGAGTGTGTAATTGTTCTTGAAAGATAGTGGAATCAGGTGTTCTGGGACCGGACGTAGGTCGGCGATTTTGGACCGAACTAGTATAAATCACGGTTGCATATTCTCTTCCCTTATCTTTTATATTTCCAAGATATGCTTATTTGAATATCTAACTGTCGATTTAGAAATTTCGAAAAGATTTTCAAAGTACCTAAAGTTTTATCCAACACCCAATTCACCCCCCCTCTTGGGTGATTGCCAGGTCTTTCATTTGGTATCAGAGCCTGGCTCTTGTTTAAACGACTTAACAGTCTCAAGAGTTTTCAATGGCTAATTTTGGGTGTTCCTCGTTTTCAGAAGGTTTTGATTATACTGTTCCACCATTTTTCAATGATATTGATTTTTGGTTTTGGAAAGCTAGAATGACATCCTTTATAAAATGTTTTGATATTGATATGTGGAATGTTTTTATAAACGTATTTGATTTCAAACCAAGAAAGGATTGGACAGAGAAGGAAAAGAAAATGTTTTCATTGAATATTAGAGCAATGAAAATTTTGTATAGTGCTTTAACCGAAAATGATTTTGTGAAAATCAAATGTTGCTCTAGTGCTAAAGATATTTGGGATACTCTTGATTCTATTTATACTTCTAACAAGTGTGATGAAGTTGCGGTAAATCTTTTTCAGGAACTCAAAATGCACATGTGGTAAACAAATCCAACCCTTCCTCTGTAGATACGAAAATTGATTTTGAAAGTTTGCATGAAATTGTTTCTCTACCAATTATTGATTCGGTTTTGAAAAGAAAAAATGTTTTCAATAATGATGCTGGAAAGTTTATTAGGAAGAAAGAATATTTAAATGAGACTTATTTGAATTTTCACTCTGATGGCCGACATAATACTTGCATAAAATCTCATAATGCACATCATCATATTGTTTGCAATTATTGTGGTAAATCTGGGCATATTTCTCATACATGCTATATTAAGAGAAATTCTTATGTGAGAAATAAATATGTTTGGATTTCGAAAGGACAAGTAAGCTCCAATACTAATGGTCAAGGACCCAAGTATAAGTGGGTACCAAAATGTCCATCTAGTGCTCTATGTATGCAGGATAATTTCAAAATCAATGGACATAAAGGTACTGAGAAGATGAAGAAGAATCCAAGAGTTTCTCATGAGTCTAAAAGGAGACTCACATCAAGCAAGAGAATTCTCAGAGCATCCATTGCTGGAATTACGAATCAAATAATAAGAAGCAATGGACACCCGCAAGAAGAATACATTCTGCCTCAAGAAGAGACTACAATGAAGTTCCATTCAACTATCTTGAGGAGAATAAGAAAAGAAGGATCTCCCGTGCACAAAGGAAAAGACTCTTTCTATATATGTCTTTTGAGAGAGCTTTGCTGACAACCACAAGAAAATATATGAATAATCAGTGCGTAAGCAAAGCCAATCCTTCAAGTGCCTAAGGGAAAGGATGCACTGTGATTAGAATTACAGATTCTAACAGAGATTGATAATCCTCAAGTATGATTCTATCATACTCGAGAATGGTGTATTATCTTCCTTTAACTCATTGCAATGTCTAAGCATAGTCTCAAGAAATATCGGATCTAACGAATTGGCGAGTGTCTCGGGAGTTCACGTTCAAGGCATTCCCGAGAATTGTTGAGACAGAGAGTATTCAAGAATTTCTGCTTAACTGGGTATTCTCGAGAATCCACTCAACATTCTCGAGAATTGAAGAATTCTGCCTTCAGATACTCTAAGCATTCTCGAGAATTGAAAGCCATTCTCGAGAATTATCGAGAATTTAGAATTCGCAGAGTGTTCTTGTTCATAATAACATTAGCATTCTCGGAATTGGAAGCCATTCTCGAGCGACGTTGTGAGATTTTCGCAACTATAGTGCTCAAAGGCTAATTCTTGAGAATCATAACAAGATTCTCGAGAACTGTAGAACAAATAGAAGTGAAGGTCTTAATCAGTTCCCGAGTATCTCGCGATGCATTCTCGAGTATCATCCATTGTCAACTAAGAAAATTCAAGTTTATCTCACCAAACAATTCTTCCAAAAAAAAGGCTTCAAGTGTTCACAATACACACTTGAAATGAGGTATTTTAGCATTGATGTCAATTCATTTATCATTGTTTAAATCACTCTTGAGTATTCTCGAGAAACTGGTTAATTCTCGAAGAATCTACATCTAATTCTCAAGAAGTGTTGGGCAAGTGCACAGTAAGTATGCTTTCAATTTCACACCTATTCAATGTTACTCAAGTAGATAATTCACTACCCACGTAAAGTTTTTCTCCAAGCATTTAAAAGGCTTTGATTTACTTATGCTTTACATCCATTTGCTATTCGCCTCTCGAGCAATTTCATGGGCCCCGACATCTTAAATGAAAGTTGCTCCTTTTGTATTTTGGCATCTCAAATGGACGCTATTCAATCTTTGAATAAATGCTTTTGTTGTGCGTCATTTATTCATTCAAAAGCAAATATATACGTGTTGCATTCAATTAAAGCATCATTTTTCTTCATTTGATAAAATACTTGAATTGCGTCATTTTCTCACGATTTTTTTTTGCTTTATCTTCAATTAGTTATAAATTGCGTCAGTTCTTTAAATGCCAAATCATTGCTTTCGTTGATCCTTATCTTTATTTGCCTTCATTTGCGTCATTTTATATTCATTGAATGGAAAAGCATATATTTGAAAAGCATCATATATGAATCGAGCGTCACCGTGCTTCATTCATCATGAATTTGAAAAAGTATAATTTATTCTCGAGAATCGCAAGTCAATTCCCGAGAATTGTCAGCTTGATTCTTTTTAATTAAACCGCATCGTAGTATGAGATACTATTGCAGCATTAGTTCATTTCTGTTTTATTCTTTTCATTGCTCTTTTTCCGTCTTGTTCTGTGCGTGCTTGGTATTTGATGCAATTCGTATGCAATTAAAGCAAAAGTAATGATGAATTGCTTCTTTTATTGAATGCATCATTTTCAAAAGCTTCATTTGCTAATCCTTATCATCATTTATTGGTGACCTTGCAAAAGCTTCATGTGTGTCATCTATTTACAAGTCAAAGCATCATTCAAAAAGGTGGTTCATTCAAAGAACTCTTTTCCTGTGTGCATCATCAAATCAACAAGCATTCTATTCCAATTGATAAAGATGTGTGCATAATATGTGCATCATTCATTCACACGTATTTTATTTTCAATTCATTAAACATTGGCATCACATTATTATTTGGTATTATTAGAGAGAATGCATTCATTAAGGGGAGTTTCACATTCACAAGTGTTTGATATCTGAAAAGTTCATCTCCTATATTTGAAGAAAATCCTTTTAAGCATACTCATCTCCATTCACTATGTTTTATTAGTTTTGATGATGAGTTAATCTTATATTTGAAAATTTTTATATTTTTTTTCCTTTCATTATCTTAATTTGAAAATAACATATAGAAAGGGATGGTTTGATATTTGGTTGCACTAACAAATCTCTTTTGGAAGGAAAGGTTTTTTTTTTTTTTAGCAGGAGATTTCGTTTTGTGCAAGGATATTCCTTAAGGCGTTAAAAGGAGAAACCATCAAATTAAGGAATAGTGTCTTCATTGAAGTTGAGATATGCTCTACGAAGAGCTCTATGAAGGAAAGGCATAGGATGGAAGTCAAGTACCGATCATATTCATTCAGATGAAACAAGGAAGAACGGCTTCCACTACTTCATCTCAGGCCACGACGACTCCACCAAATTTCATACAGCAAGCAGATGGACTTCATAGATTCTTCATCACTTTGCCAAATATAAATGAGCATTTCTGAACTTTATCTCTTCATATTCTGTGATAGTGTCAAGTTGCTTTAATCATGAAAGTTTTTCCTTGAAAACCTCTCCAAATTGCTTCAACTTGTTTTCATAAAAACATTCTACCTTGCATCATATCAAAATGAAACCACTCTTACATAAGGGAGAGAAAATTGTTTTCTTGACATATGACAATCTTTGACAATGCAGAATTTTCGAGTCCGTGATTTTTAATTTGTTCTCACATTTGCCTCTCCTCAAGTATCTCTTCTTTACTTTAATCTTTTTGCTAATGACAAATAAGGGGGAGAGAAAGGCAAGAAAAATATGTTGGGCTAATGTATTTTTATATTTATACATATTTTTCTTAGAGTATTTGCCATCATCAAAAAGGGGGAGAATGTTGGTTTTGATTAGTTTTGATGATGTCTTATATAGGTGCCATTGTTAAGAGCAAAAAGATTGTATGATATATTTATCTCCTACATTGACTAACTACTATATTTTATGTAGATTAGTTCAAGTTGAATAATAGCTCAAGAAGGAGATAAGATATTTTAGAAAGAAGAAATTGAAGAAAATATCAACTTCAAGAAGATGACATATTGAAGAATTAAATTATGAATATGATCAAGAGGAGAAGAAAAGAAGAAGAACTTGCTAAATGAAATGATAAAATCATTATACAAGTTGTTAGATTGATTCTACAAGTCTCCACGATGATAGAGAAGTTGGAATGACTCAATTTGGAGTTAAAACGAGCAGAAACGAGGTTCTGGACTGACCATTCTCGAGAATGACCTTCAATTCTCGAGAATTCACTTTGCTACAGTGATTTTCGCCAAAAATCTCTTCAATTCTCGAGAATCATCAGTAATTCTCGAGAATCATGCATCTGTTCAGCTCTGTTTTCACGCTCAGCACGGGCGACCTCTGTAATTCAGTGATATCTCTCAAACCAGAGATCGGATTGACGTGAAACCAATTTTGTTGGAAACTAGACTTTTAATGCGTCATTTTGACATATTATTCAAGCCCAAAGGAGGTCAGATGAAAGAGCTATGAATTTTGGAAGATTAAAGTGAAATCAACGTCACAGTCCAGACCCACCTTCAGTATTTTGAGTATATCTCGCAAAATACAAATCCAATTGAGCTGAAATCGGTGGCATATGAAAGTAGACATCAAGAGAGTTCCAGGGATATATAATTTGAAAACTTCAGAGTTCGGACCAGGGAGATATGGCCCTCGAAAATTGATAGTCTGTTCAAAGATGCTGCAGAAACGTTGGTTGATGATAACGGACGAACTACAATGAGTTTGGAGCTGATTGTTCTTGCATTGGAAAGAAGGCTTTAAAGAGTTTAAGTATTTGAATCAGAATCAACTTGTTTGCATCTCCATAAGAAATTGATTCTTGAGTATATGACAATGATTCTCGAGAATGAGAAATTGATTCTCGAGAATAGGCGCAATGCTCTAGCACGTAAGAAGCTCTCGAGAATGTCTAAGAAAAGATAATAGATTAAACTTTCCTTATATGATTCTCGAGAATGAGTCATGGATTCCCGAGAATATCAAGTACAGGATAACAATGTTCAAATAGATTCTCGAGAATGCTTAAATAATTCCCAAGAACAACATCAATTCTCAAGAATGTAAGAAGTTCTCGAGAATGCGTATCAATTCTCGAGAATGCCATACTTCTACGGAAAAATAATCAACGCTTGATTCTCGAGTGTAATGAAATGATTCTCGAGAATATCTTCATATGATCACTTACGGGTATATAATTCTCGAGAATAATAAAATATTCCCGAGAACCTCTTCAGTTTGTTTCTCGAAACATCTTGATTTAAAACATAATTCTCGAGAACTCCTAAGCAATTCTCGAGAATATCGGTTCTGGAAAATTTACGAAGAACTTAGAAAAACGTAAATCCTTTGTGAAAATTTATGGGTTGTGCTCCATTGTTTATTAATCACATCTGAACTCATTTATCTCATAATCTAATCATTTCTTGGTTGAGTTTCGAAGTGATTAACCAGGTAATATTTGAATTCACACGAAGGGCAATCCGACGTGGCAGAAGCATTTAATACAACTCAGAAAAGCGAGCAACAATCGGAACTAAAGTTCTAGCGACGAAATCGTTCCTTCGAGGCATACTTAATCGGCTATCATTCGAGTCACCTTCTCCAAGTACAATCAACGCAACGGTCGAATACTCACAACGTATTATATCTGTGCCTAACGGATAAACGAAGAGACTCAACGGCTAGTTGCAAAGCTTCTCAACGGTCATTAGTAACGATCAACTATAAAAGGAGAAGGATTCAAAATAGACGAGATATATGAGCTTGCACTGTCGAAATGCCGATATTCGAATCCAACACTTATCTCATATACTCTCTGTTTCACAATGATATAGTTTTCGTAGAGAGTGTGATGATCGATTATGCACTTCAGTGATTATACATTCACTTCTGTGAGAGAAGATTTATCTGTAAACATTTTATTTGAAAGTTACTCAAGATTGGGTGATCTTGAGTGGGAAACACATTGCATTGATTACAACTTGTAAGGGGGAGGACCATCCTTCGTTTACAGAGTGTGTAATTGTTCTTGAAAGATAGTGGAATCCCTGTGTGTTCGGGGACTGGACGTAGGTCGGCGATTTTGGACCGAACCAAGTATAAATCACGTTTGCATATTCTCTTCCCTTATCTTTTATATTTCCAAGATATGCTTATTTGAATATCTAACTGCGTCGATTTAGAAATTTCAAAAGATTTTCAAAGTACCTAAAGTTTTATTCAACACCCAATTCACCCCCTCTTGGGTGATTGCCGTGTCTTTCAAAGCAACTATTAGAATCAGGATGATAAATGGGTTCCACATGTTAATTTCCTAGAGAAACCTAGTAATCTTAATGATCCTATTGTTACAAAGGGTAGAGTTTGTGATCTTATTGTCAATGGTAAGTGGAATCCTACTCCCATTGACCAATATGTATCATCGGAAGTCAAGAGTGCTATATATGATATTGATATCCCATCTAATTGGTTGGTTGATAAATTGGTGTGGACCAATGCTAAGAATGATGTGTATTTAGTGAAAGGTGGGTATCATAACAGTAAAGGGAACTTGTTGTTTGAGGGCCGGAAGTTATTACCTCATCCTGTTGGAAGTTGATTTGGAAGATTCATATTATCCCGAGAGTACAGCAATTCATCTAGCGGATATTAAATACCATTGTCGCTACCAATGATGCTCTTTATCGGAGAAAGAGATCTCAGAGTAACATTTGCCCCGTCTGTTCTGATGCTGTGGAGACGTTGGAGCACTTTTTTTTCCATTGTCCCTGGACGAGGTGTGTTTGGTTCGGGTGTTCCCTCGGTGCAAAGCTTGATGTTGCTAGTATTTCGAATGTTAATGCATGGTGGATTCAACTTACAGGTATGTCTTTTTGAGCAAGCAAAACCTTTCATTAATTTGTTGGATCTTATGGTTTATATGTAAACAAACAAATAATTTGGTGTTTAATCATAAAGATCCTAATCCTATTGATGTCATTGAATGTGCGAGGAAAAATAATTTTGACTTTATTTATCTTATTAATACTTTTCTAAAAGGATAAAAGATGGTATCATGGCTTGTTTTGAATACCTATTGGGAAAATGACTTATAGTCAATCGATTTATAGAAAATTCGATTGTGGAATGTGATTTATA
This sequence comes from Acacia pycnantha, assembly GCA_025563575.1. Taxonomy (NCBI): domain Eukaryota; kingdom Viridiplantae; phylum Streptophyta; class Magnoliopsida; order Fabales; family Fabaceae; genus Acacia; species Acacia pycnantha. The sequence goes on from JAMWYP010000529.1 coordinate 97,590, forward strand.
TTTGGATTGGTGGTAGCATAAGAGACTTTTGTGATTTAAACTTATAGTCAATCGAAATATTTTTAGAGTGTTGAGTGGTATTAAAAATATACTTTAGGATCTTGAACGGTATTAAGAAAATACTTCATGATCCCTGAAAAATTCATTTTAAGATCTTGAAAAAAATATTTTTAGTACCCGGTCAATACCCTAAAATATTTTTAGGGTATTGAATGATACTAAAAATATATTTTTAGGATATTGAAAGGTACTAAAAAATACGCCATGATCTTCAAAAAATTATTCTAGGATTTTGAAAATAATTATTGTTAGTAGGTCAAGGTCTCTAAAATATTTTTAAGGTATTAAATAGTACTAAAAATTCCTCATAAGTCCATAAGTAACTTTTCAAAATCACTCAAAAGTAACTTTTGGTCAATAAGTTTGATTAGAACAATTTCTCAACCAAACATAAAAGATTTTTTTTTCTCTCATAAATTCAGTCATAAGTCCGATAAGTTGACTCAATCAGCATATCAAACATGCGCAGTCTTTTCACCAATAAAAGCTAATTTCATTTTGTCCAAGGAATGTAATGAAATTTTAGAAAGTTGACTGACTCATCAAATTTTCCCAACCCTGTTGCTCACATTGGTTGTCAAATGGAGCTGGCTAGAAAATTAAAAACCTGGAATGTTATTTACGAAAATACCACACAGGACACTTTCTATCAGTACCTGCAACAACCCATGTGAAATCCTTTTCTTGTACTAATGTGTGGTAGTGACATTAAGTTGCTTGAGCAAAAAAAGAAGACATTAAGTTGGAGCATGTGGATGAGCGCAGCGATTGCGTCACAACTCCCAAAGCTGTGCCAAATGGGTAACCTTTCAAAAGCAGATATGATGATTTCATTCAATGTTTCTTTGTTTATGTAGCCCCTTTAATAATTCTCATGAAGAGAAAATTCAAAGTCCTCCCAGGCGCAAGTAATAGCTTTAACTTTATGGGGACAACTGTACAATGCCCCACACCAGCTCACTCACCTCTGTGAACTCTGAACACTGAGAAATAAAAGTCACTCACGTCTGTCAAGTCTGAACAATGAGAAATATTTTAAAAAAAAAAAAAAAAGAACAATGAGAAATAAAAGGCACTTTAACTTTATGAGCCTTTGAAATTTGACCTCACCTCCCCTGCTCCCACATGGCACATGTCTCTCCTGCAACAAAGGACGCTCACAAAATAAAAACAAGCATCTCTATTGAGTTATCGTTGAAATCCTCAGTCCCAATAAGTTACCTAGCTAGGGGTAATTACACAGTGGTTCCAGGAAGAGAAATAATAAAAAAACAGCTGTCTTGAAATAATCAAATTATATTGAATTCTCATGATAATTAAGTTAGCTTAATTATAAATGTACAAAGATTACTTACATATAAATACTAGCTCGATAAAAATGAATAAATATAAGGGTTAAGGTGCAAAAATAGCACGTATACTTTTGTCGAAAAGAGTGTTGAGTAGCAAATACTTTTTTAGGTGCAAAAGTGGTATGTGGTTACAAAAGTGGAGCAAAGTCACATCTACCGTTAAAGTGGATGACGTTGACCGTGAAGTGGGACGGTTTGACAAAAATGGTGATGTGTATGTTGGTGGGTCCCACGGTGATGTCCATGTCAGCAACTCTTCCTCTCTCCCAATCTCCATCTCCCACTTCCCAAAAACTCTCCATCTCCATCTTCTTCTTCACACGGTCGACGGTGGTGGTTTTCGAGCAAAATTTTTCAGATTCCAATTAATCAAACCCCCACTTCATATTCCCCCTCCCCTACAAATCTCACTCGCCTTCCTTTTCTTTGTCCATCCCTAAACCCTAATCTCCAATTCTCTCCCAATTCTCCTTCGGCAACTCCTCCTTCAAGCGATGGTTAGTTTTTAGGTTTTACAATCTTCGATTCTTCTTTTTTTCCCTCATCGATTTATCTTCTTAAGTGTGAAATCTGGGTTTTTCTGATTCTATATTTGGGGGATTTTTGTTGCAGGTTTGTTTTTGTGTGTTTTCTTTAATCTCATAGTCCAGGTTTGTTTTTGCGTCACGGGTTTCATTTTCTTAATCGCCTTGCTTTCTTAATGATCGATCTGTCTGCTGCTGAATATCGATCATACTATGTTCGATTGGATGGGATTGGGATCAAAGGTTCTCAATTTTGGAACTTCAATCCCTTATTGAGGCCTTTGGTTCTTGGTTCTCTGCATAAAACTTAGTGGGTGGGCGATTCTATTCGAATAATCTGAAAATCATGGATTCGAGTCGGAGAGCGGTAGAATCATATGCGGTCTTCGCATGTCAGCATTGTGAAAGAGATTTAGAATTCATCTTGAAGCGGTTGGAGTATAAGAGCCGGTGGTAGTGATCGGAGAAGATAACGTCGGATTCTTGGAATTGTCGGCCATAATGGAGAAACGAGAAGGTTGTGATAAAACAAGAAGGAAGGGTGGGGTTAGGAGGTTTGGTATTTATACAGACGAACCAAGGTAAGATCCATTTGCGTTTTAATGGGTTTGCATCGACATCATCTTCCCCGCCGATAAAGGTAAGATCGGAAACTTCGATCCAGAAGCTCCATGGGTATGAGCTTGAACATTTTCGTCTTGATGAAGAAGATGAAGATTGCGATCCAAAGCTCCATGGGTATGAGCTTGAGCAGTTTAGATCTTGATGAAGAAGATGAAGATTGCGATTTTTAAGGAAGCGAGGAAGTGGAGAGGAAGAGTTGTTGACATGGACATCACTGTGGGACCCACCAACATACACATCACCATTTTTGTCAAACGAGTCCACTTCACGGTCAATGTCATCCACTTTAACGGCAAATGTGACTTTTGCTCCACTTTTGTAACCACATAGTTACTTTTGCACTTAAAAAGTCAACTAACAGTCAATGTTAATTTTGCTTCACTTTTGACAAAAGTACATGTCTATTTTTGCACCTTAACCTAAATATAATACTTGAAATGGCCAAAACATAAATGACATTGGAAAAATTATAATATGGCTCTTTCCCTCCCCTCACATTTGTGTAGTGGCTATCTCAATATGTTGCAATTTTGAAATCTAAATTTGAACGGAACTTCAAATTTCCATCTTTTGATTCGATTGCTTTGCCTATCTAATGTTAAGGTCGGTATCTTGTGTCCCTAGCAACTTGAAGGCTTACATTATAAAGGAAGATGCTTGGAGAGTCTCCTAACTTTTTTTATTTTTTCCTGTGGTGGTCCTAGCTAGAATTTTGTGCAATCAGTTTTTCGGTTTGGTTTTCGGTAAAAACCGAAAAAGCCGAAAAATCGAAATATGTGAATTTGGCCCACCGAACCGAATTAACCGAAATATTTCGGTTCGGTTTTCGGTGCTAATTCGGTTTTTGGGCTTCAACAATCTATAAAAAAACAATATATCAATTAAAAATATTCATCCAATTAACAAGTATGTTTCCATATCACAAAGTCAAGAAAAGGTGCCCAACACCGAACCCCTTTCCGTCGTTTACGAAAATTTGGCATCAGCAGTAATAATTTTGTTGGAGATTAAAAGAGAAATGAAGGAAGGAATGAAAATAAAAAAGGAGAAATATGGTGGATAGAAAAAGTATCAGGCTTTAAGATGGCAAAGGATGAGGATTATGTTGAGCTTGGCCGATTGAGATCGATGGAGGACGCGATTGACGACGGCGACGAGCTCCGAGATCGATGGCGACAAAGTCCCGTCATTGCCTCCCATAGTCTAGCCAATTTATAGCAGATCTATGCACAACAGTTTGATGGGTTCTTGTTGGTAGAAAGGAAGGAGACAGTGCAATGGTGATATGACAATGATACGGTGGGCGACGAAGAGGAGGGAGAGGTGATGGGGCGGTGAGAGAGGGAGAGGTGATCGGGCGTTGAGATTTGAGAATGAAGGGGTTAGGGTTTTCAAAGGGAATTGGGTATTTGGTTCGGACCTGGACGATGTGGGCCGATGTGTATTTTTTTGTTGTTGCTCGGAATGAATAGAATTTGTTTGGAAAGTAATATATAAAAATAAATAAATAAATAAATAAATATATATATATATATATATATCGGTTTTAACCGAAATATTTTTCATAAAGCCGAAGGCAGAAAGCTGAAATAACCGAAAATGTAAAAAAAAAAAACCGGCCAAAAAAACCGAACACCAAATTAGTCGGTTCGGTTTCGATTTTGATTTGCTCACCCCTAGTCCTAGCTACCCACGGCTATTTGTACTTAGTAGATGCTTGGACTTTGGAGTAACTTATTATAAATGATTTTAACTTAGATACGTATGATTTTGAACTCTAAATTTTAAATTCGAGGAGCAATGGAGGGGTTAGTGGTAGAAGCGGTGACTTATTTTCTATCGACTTTTTAGAAGTCAATAGGAAAAGTCGGGTTGTATATATAATTTGTATTTGTGCGATGGTGGTAGAAGTGGCGGGACCCATGTCAAAATGTTGAAAGCTTTTGGAAAAAAGCTACCCATGGAGCTTTTTTTAACCGACTTTTAGAAGCTTTTTTTTAAAAAAAAAAACTCAATAAATTTAAAGCTCAACCCAAACACTCAACTTCTAACTTTTTTTTTCTACGCTACTTTTTTCTAGCTTTAAACTATTCTTTCTTAACTGGCCCACTATTTTTTTCTTGGTATGAAAGATGACTAAAAGCCTAGAAAATAATTACAGGGAAGGAACTAAACAGGCCCAATATTTGAGTACCTCTGCAATTTCCTAGTTTTTTTTTTTTTATAAATAAAATTTTAGGAAAAGGGTTGAAATTTCGCCCACAATTCAAGCGGCGGCTTGGAACCCGTCCATGAGCATCTTAGACGAGAAATCTGCGTGCCTCCACCTCTCTAAGGCGCTTTCCACAGCTTCCCAAACCTCTAGGATCTCTCCCGTGTCTTGGCCAACGCGAGGATTGAAAGGTGAGGAAGTCCAACCCTCGCGTTGAACCCAAAGACGAGGTGTAATTTCCTAGTTAACATGCGTTGCTTCTTTCATGCTGAGATGTGAAGGCTGACATGATAAGAGAAACCATTTTGGCATCTGTCATTTTTGGATTACGTTTTTAATATATGTGTTCATTGCCCGGTCATTATCGAAGTCAAAATGCAAGAGCCGAATTGCGGGAGCCCAAGAAATGTGTACCCGCCTCCATTAAATATTACTTCCTCTAATATTTATATTTGATCTTTTTATAAGGCACCAATACGTATTAAATATTTTTTTTTATGAATGCCTATAATTAATAAGGATAGTATATGAGAGTAATAATTAACATTGCATCAAAAGTTAAAAAATATTACAATCTTGCTATTCCGTTAATTTTGACTATTAAATTGTTGGTTTAATTTATAAACTTCAAAGAGTAAAATTACTCCTAAAAATAACTTTCGAGGTAAAAATGTTTCTAAAAAAATTCGGGTGTCTAGTGCTCCTTAGTTAAAACTTTTGGGGAAAAAATGATATTTATCTCATATTAATATAATATTAGAGTTTAGTGTGATTAGTAGGATAATATTGGAAGTTCTTAAATTATAGGACAATTTTATCGATTTTAACTATTTTTATTGTTATGTGAGAATTATTAATTAGTTTTATAATAAAGATTAAAAGGAGTGACAGTGAAATGAGTTTACATCTTGGAATGACATGTTTATGCCTTTACCTTTTCTTTGGTAATCTCTAATCACATTGAACCGTACCTGTTTCCCCCTGCATTGAACCTCTCACTGTTCATGATAAAAAAAAAAACCTCAGTGTCTGAGCCACAATCCATTGACTTGACTTCCTTCTAAATCACAGACTTTACTGAGTTACTACTACTCCTTACAAAGCTTCAGATCTGCTTCTTCTTCTTCCATAGTTTTATCCATCTCTTGCTTTCTCCTCCTGCTTTCTTTCGTGTTATTAATTTCCTTTTTCCTTTCTCGATCTGTTCTCCACCCAAAGCCCCCAAAAAAAAAAACGTTTGCTGAACTACTGCTTTTGCAACTTTCCCTGACCCTTAAATCTTCTTTCATAGCATCACTGTTCACATCGATCAGCTAGCTCGTTCCTTGTGAATTCTTCATTCCTCAACTTGTTCTTCCGTATCTTTTCTGCGCTTTGTGTTGTTTGTGTCTCCGCACTGCTGTTTTCTTTTTGTCTCTCCCATATCTAAAGAAAAATTAAAAAAATTCTGAATTTGCTCCTTTTGCAATTTTTGCTGTCACTTCTCTGTTGTTATAATTTTTAACTTTTATGGTTTTGTGATATTTATTTGAAGAAGAAAAAAATTCGAAAAAGGTTGCTAGAAAAAAACTGTCTTGTTTCTGGTTTAGTTGAGGTTATTCCTGCTCAAATCTAAAAAAACAAAAAAAGACTAGTTATTCCTTGTGATTTTTTTTTTTTTTTTTTTTCGGTGAGTTCAACTGCTTTCTTGTGTTTTCTTGTTCTGTTGATGTCGTATTTCCTGTTTGATCTCACAAGTTCATCATATTTCTTAGAAAACATTCAGATTTTATAGCTGTCTTCCATTTTTGTAAAGCATTTGTTTCATAAAAAGTTCAAAAGTAGTCTCTTATTCTTGATGTGTGTTGGAAGACAAAGGAAAGCTGATTATTGCTGCGAGATCTGAGGTTTACATGACTTGAAATTGCAAAGTTTCACATCCGTTGCTGTAAGTTTGACAAAATAGATTTATATATGCTAAAGCCAGTAGGCGTTTAATTGATCTGTATTTTCAAAGTTGAATTTGCGTTTCAACTTTTGCAGCATGTTCATGTGTTTCTGAATAATATAGAGAGCAACCAAGAAAAAGAAGTAGAAGAAACCTGTTCCAACCATACTGAAGGTGAGTTATTTTAAAAGGTGTGGCTGGCTTAACTAGTTTTACATTATGTGTAAAGGTTTCAAAAATATGGATGGCCTTTTTTTATTTGATAATCTCTGGGTTAGAGGATAAAGGGATTTCGTTAATTAATCCAAACAAATCCATAGTTCTATAATTATTGATTTAAGTAACTTCGAATTTAAGTACTCCCTTCTATTTATAGCCATATTATAGGCATAGGTATGCAATCTCAAACATATCTTCAAGGCTACCACAGGGTTTATAACCCCTTGTAATACCTCATTACATATCAAACATACATTTCAAAGCCTCATAATTAAATTACACTACACATGGGAATTGTTAAACATTTTATTACTCATAAACACAACATTGCCATGGAATGATCATTCTCCTTCCACTTACCTTTGCACTTTGCTCATGCTCTTCATTTGGAGGCACATAACCTAGCATGGTTACAATGCTTCAATTACTCAACACAGTGGCATGGCATAATAAGGGGCTATTACACCAAAATTCCACTTTGTTGTTTAATGCTTCCAAACTTAGGTTTATCACTTGTACCCTACACAATTTTTCATTTCTAACTCATTAGAAGCATCAAAATCATCAAATTTTAAGCCCCTCTTTTGCACCCTGTTCTGACCAAAATTATACATGGGGAAAGAGAAAATGATTTTCATCATTTCATTCCTTAAACTACCATAATTCTAACTCTAACCACTTCCTTAATTCATGATTTGGTATTAAATCAAGCTTTCCATATTGTTCCAGAATTTTGACATCACCTCCCCTTAAGTTTCTTACTTCCCAAAAAGTTACAAGAATCAAGAACAAGACAATCTATCGACAAGAATGTTAACATCATCATCAACAACATCAAAACTCATTACTTAGTTCCAAGCTTGATTTCTTGAAGCATCATCATTCTCTTGAAACCCTTGACCTTGAGTTCCAAACTTCCCCTGTTGTTAACCATAACATAAGAGAGATTAGAAACCATAGGAGGCTTTAAATGAGGAAGCTAGATGTAGAAATGAATTTGGAGCATAAACTTACCCAAGTTAATCATCATTTGGAGCATAAACTTCCCCTTAAGTTTCTTACTTCCCAAAAAGTTACAAGAATCAAGAACAAGACAATCTATCGACAAGAATGTTAACATCATCATCAACAACATCAAAACTCATTACTTAGTTCCAAGCTTGATTTCTTGAAGCATCACCATTCTCTTGAAACCCTTGACCTTGAGTTCCAAACTTCCCTGTTGTTAACCATAACATAAAAGAGATTAGAAACCATAGGAGGCTTTAAATGAGGAAGCTAGATGTAGAAATGAATTTGGAGCATAAACTTATCCAAGTTAATCATCATTTGGAGCATAAACTTCCCCTTAAGTTTCTTACTTCCCAAAAAGTTACAAGAATCAAGAACAAGACAATCTATCGACAAGAATGTTAACATCATCATCAACAACATCAAAACTCATTACTTAGTTCCAAGCTTGATTTCTTGAAGCATCACCATTCTCTTGAAACCCTTGACCTTGAGTTCCAAACTTCCCCTGTTGTTAACCATAACATAAAGAGAGATTAGAAACCATAGGAGGCTTTAAATGAGGAAGCTAGACCCATAATTTTCATAAATTACACTTTTGGCCAAACCCGACATGGTAGACATCCAATGTTACCTTGGCAAGCCTACTATGTCATTTGACCTTCAACTAACCTTTAGTCATGCGTTCAACCTTTATTTGAGAGGGCTGAATTAACGTGCAAATTTAGCGGCAAACAATTTTTCTATGGGTACCCAACACAATTAACTATTTTGGATGTAAAAATAGACATAATCAATTTATTTGGTAGCACTTATAGGAACTTCGTTAATCTGAGTTAACTTTTGTTACTTGTTGCATTGTAGGTTCCACTGGTGTTCTTACTCTATTATTTTAATATATTTATGGAAATATGTGTCTTCTTTAAATAGGAAAATATCACTTAAATCCCATGGAAGCAATTTAGTTTTAGTCAACCCCCAAAAATATCACTTAAAATTTTTTCTACAAGATAAATATGGGTATTTATAAGATAAATAAGGAATTTAAAAGAATCTAGGAGCTAAATTTTTTTGATCATTCACATATTTGTTGAATTATCAGCTTCTTCTTTTACTTCATTTATGCCGTTTCTTTTCTGTTATTAATTTCAGCTTTCTGATTTTCTTTTTCCTTTCTCCCTTCTCCACCCAAAAAAAAAAAAATTCCCTGAGTTTATCTTCTTTCATATTTTCTTCTCTGTTCACGCCACTCTTTGCTACTTGCTAGCTCTTTCTTTATTATTTCCTCGTTTCTCAACTTATTCTTTAAAGTATTTTGGAACTTTGTACGTGTTGCTTGTATCTCCTAATCTGCGTTTGCTTTTTGTCTCCCATGTTTATAATTTTAAAAAAAAAAATTCCTAAATTTGCTCCTTGTGTACCTGAAATTGCAACGTTTCATTACGGGCTACTGTAAATTGCGTGCTTTATGTATTTTCTTGATACTTTCCATTAATTTCCGCTATATTTTTGTTTGTTCGTTGTCTTCTTTCATAATTTCAAATCCTTCCTTAGTTATTCTGTTTATCTTGTTTTCTCAGCTTGTTCTTAAACATATTTTCTGCAATTTCCTTTTTATTTTATGATTTCTGTTTTCCTTTACTCTGTTTCATATTAAAAAAATAAAAAAATCCTGAATTTGCTCAACTTCTATTTTTGCGGGGACTTCTCCTTTATTGTGATCATTTTCCACTTCAGTTTGCTGGTTTTGATATTTCTTCCAAGGGAAAAAAGACCTTAAAAACTGCACTTGAATTTTCACTACTCGTATCTCTTAAAAATAATAGAAAGTTATTCCCTCCACTTTCCTTTTTTTTTTTTTTTTGAATTCTTATCCTTTATTGTTTTCCTTCTCTTGTTGATGTTGATTCCCTGTTTGTTTTTACAATTGATTGTCTTTCTGCTAAAACCTTTCGATTTGCATGAATCATCTGCTTCTTAAAGATGTTCAAAACACCATAACGAGAGGGGGAAAAGGTGGTCTTGCCGTTGATCTGTGCTGACACTAAGGAAAGCTGATTACTGCAGACAGACCGGAGGTTTATCATTCAGATTAAAAGTTTCATTCTGTTATTGTAAGTTCAATATGTTTTTATTCCATAGACAACGCAATGTTTAATTGATCTAATGTATATTTAAGACCCACTTTATAGTTCAATTACTTTATTAAAGTATGTCTTTCATCTAGGATAAGAGGGAGTATCATATTTTGTTGGTGCAATTCAATTCTTGTTTCAACTTTTGCAGCAAAATATTATCCTCTTTCAGATATATAGCAAGAGAAGAACCCGTTAATTAAGAAAAACTAATATTCTCTTCACATCTGGGTTAATGTAAATCCAAAAATAAATTTATGTCTTAATTGTTCAGTGATAAGTTTGCCTATGACCTTACTTCACCTGCATGAATATCTATTTGCAAAAATAAAAAAGTAAAAATACAAAGTATCAGGCTCATATTTTGATATTGTATAAATGGAAACATTACTTTACATGACTACAAATAATTAAATATTGTCGATCCCAATCAGTCAACGATCTCATCCTTGCTTTGATTTTTACAGGGTGTAGAAAAGAGAGAAAGAAAAGGGGAATCAAATTTTTATCGTCATTAATCTGGGAAAAAAAAGGTGAGACATTTGTTTTCAAGCTTACCGATATTTTTACATTAACAAGCCAAGTTTAATTGAGTGTTGGCTATATCTTTTTAACAGGGCACAAATTAAATGGATCCTATTTGTGGTTTGGTTGGCAAGTTTTGGGACCTAGTGATCGACCTAACTTGGGAGCAGCTTCGTTATTTGATTTACTATCATAGAAACATTGACCAGCTCAACGGACAACTTATGGAACTCACCCTTAAAAGAAGCTCCATACAACATCGAATAGATGAGGCTAAAAACAATGTAGAACCAATTGAAGAGGAAGTTCTTCATTGGTTGGGTGAAGTAGATGAGCTATTAGAGCAAGTACAAAAGTTTCATGAAGAAGAGAGTCAAGCAAAAATAGAGTGCAACATAACTTCATGTCCCAACCCGTGCCTACGCTATAAACTAAGCAAGAGAGCAAAGACAATTGCACGAGAAGTGTCAAAATTTGTGGAAAGGGATACTTTGATAGAGTTGGATATCGTGTTCCTCCCAGTCTATGTCGGAGTTAACCAATAGAGAGATTGATTCAAGAGTGGAAATTAAGAATCATATTATGGAGGCATTGCGGAATCATAATATGATAGGATTGTGTGGGCTTGGTGGTGTTGGCAAGACGACTATAGCTAAAGCTATAGAAAAGGAGAAGGAGAATCAAAAGGTATTTGAAAAGGTGATCATGGCAATGGTTTCTCAAGAAATGAACATTGGGCATATTCAAGACCAGATTATTGAGAAGCCGGGCATGCAACTCAATGAAAGAACCGAACACGTAAAAGCTTATTATCTATATAAGAGGTTGGAGAACGAGAAAATATGCTCCTAATATTAGATGATCTTTGGGAGGAACTTGATTTGGGCAAAGTTGGAATTCCTTCGTTGATGTTGAAAGATATAGCACAATCAATGAAGGTTGCAAAATTTTACTAACTTCAAGGAATGAAACACTGCTATCAAAGAGAATGAAATGTCAAAAATCATCACAGTGGGCGTTTTGTCAAAAGATGAAGCATGGGAGTTGTTTCAGAGCATTGCTAAACTTTCTATTGAGTCAAGCGATCGACTTGAAATCCATAGCCATTGAGATTGTTCAAAGTGTGGAGGCTTGCCGCTAGCGATTGCTACATTTGCCAAGGCATTGAAAGATGAAAATATAGATGGGTGGAGAGACTACCTTGCACGATTGAAACATCCTTTAGCGAGAACCGTCACGGGAATTAAAGAGGTAGATACCATTTTGAAGTTGAGCTACGAACCTTTAAGCCGAGAGAACAAAGATATTTTCTTGCTCTCTGCCATGTTGTCCCATGATCCCTCAATTGAAGACCTGCTCATGTACTCGTGGGGTTAGATATTCTTAAACACACAAAAACATGGGAGATGCTGCAATGCAGTCTTTCATATTGTAGAAGTTAAAATCGTTAAACTTATTTCTTGATAGTTTTTCTAGTCATCATTTTACAATGCATGATGTCTTTCGTGATGTTGCACTATCAATTGCCGCATCCGAAGAATTATATGCGATCATTGAGAGGCATAGGAGGTTGAATGAGTGGCCGACGAAATTGATCTAGAATCTTGCAAGGGAATTTGCTTACAAGAGAGTGACATTTGTGATCTTCCAGAAGAGTTGAATGGTCCAATATTAGAATTCTTTTTGCTAAATAGCAAAAATCTGATTTGACCATACCCAACATGTTTTTCAAATCTTCAAAGAAGCTGAAAGTGTTGGCAATTACCAAGGTGAATTTCTCATCATTGCCATCGCTTAGTTTCCTACAACGACTCAAAGCATTGTGTCTACACTCTTGTTTGCTAGAAGATATAAGCGAGATTAGAAGCCCGAGGAAATTAAAAGTTCTAAGTCTTGCTTACTCGAAATTCAACGACTACCGGTTGAAGTGGCGAGTTGACTTCTTTACAAATGTTGAATTTATCCCATTGCTCCAAACTCAAAGTGATTCCACAAAAACTCCTATCTAGCTTGAAAAAATTGGAGGTTTTGTACATGGAAAACAGCTTTAATCAGTGGAAAGTTGAAGGATCTAGTAAAGTTGATGAAAATGCAGGTCTTGACGAGTTAATTGATTTGCCAATCTCTTATCTAGAAATTCATATTCCTAATCTCTCTATGTTGCCAGAGAACTTGTTCTTAAAGATGAATTTGAGGAGATACAAAATATTCATTGGAGAGAGGTGGACATGGCAAAGCAATTATGGAGTTTCAAAGATATTGAAACTTGAACTAGAGAGTAGCATCGATTTGACGGCTGGGCTTCGAAATTTATCGAAAGGAGTTGAAGATTTGCATTTATATGGATCTAATGGGCAAAAAAATGTTCTATACAATCTTGATGCAAGTGGATTTCCTTGTTTAAGACATCTTCAGATTGAAAGTAATGATGATATTAAATACATTGTTTTGAACTCAGCACATCATGAAGATGCTTTCCCAATCCTTGAAAGCTTGGAACTCAAAAATTTGAAAGCCCTTGAGAATTTATGTGAAGGACCGAATGACATCGTATTTGGTCACTTACACACTTTGAAGATGGAAAATCTGCCTGCTCTTACTGGAGATTTCAGCATCAAGGATAGAGCAACAAAGAGCGCATCCAATAAGATTTTCAAATCACTTTTCAACAAGGTATCTTCAGATTATTTTATTCACATTTTTTACTTATTTTATCTTCTTACGAGAATTAAAACGTAAGTAGCGGAAAAATTCACTTTCACTATAATTACTTGCTTTGTGATTTTGCTATCATAAAAGTTCACAGTTTTTATTTTCTTTAAATTACTTAAAATTAGCTAATAAAAGGAACAATCTAACTTCAATTATTGAAATTAGTAATTAAGCCTCAAATTATTGTTTTGCAACCAAAAACATGTGATTTAGATATTTTTGAGTATTTCAATATATGAAATATTCGTATCACTAAAATATCTATATGAATGTAGCGTATGGATTTGATGATTGACGACTAATAAAATTTTCCAATCGCTTTTCAACAATAAGATACATTCATATTTTTTTATTTATTCATATTTTTTATCGTTTTAACTTCCTACCGCCCTTCATTTTCACTATAATTATTGACGTTGCCATTAAGCTGTTATGGAGCTTTGCAGAATGTATTTACATGAATCACTTTAGTCTGACATCACGCAGGCTACTTTAGTATACACAGTGTCTTACTGTTATTATTATTTTTAATTTACTTAATTTGTTTTTTCTATGAACGTGAGATTTGATATTGAAATTTTAGCAATCTCTCAAAGAATATTATGGTAGATGGGAGCTTTATTTAGGCATTTAAACAATCTTTCATGAAAAATAAGCCTAAGATCAAAAGTGACTTTGTTTAAACATATTTTTTTCTGCAGGTGTTATTACCAAAATTAGAGATATTGGAATTATCCAATTTAAACAATTTGATTCCTTTGATATGGGACGACCAACTTTTACACAACTCTTTAAATAACTTGAAAACAACGACGGTGGAAGAATGTGGCTTTGTGAAATTGGTGCCCCTTAATGTGCTGAAATCTTTAAACAACTTGGAAGAACTAGATGTGGAGGATTGTGACATGTTGGAGATTTTGTTTGATTTTGAAGATTTGAATGATTATTATAAAGAGATGGATTTGTCATCAGTAGTTGTGCCACTAAAAAAGTTGAAGCTATGGAATTTGCCAAAATTGAAGAATGTGTGGAGTAATAACTACCAAAGAAATGTCTCCTTCCCAAGTCTAAGGAGCGTAGATGTTTATAAATGTGAAAGCTTCACAAGTATATTTCTGCGTCTATGGCCAAAGGCATGCTTTGTGATCTTGAAGAGCTTCAAATACGTCAATGTGTTGTGGATGTGATTGTTGCAGAGGATCAAGTTTCAGAATATGTTGCTGTTACGTTTTCGTTTCCTAGGCTAACTTCTCTTATGCTTTCTGGCCTTCCAAATTTGATGAACTTCTATCCACAAAAACACACATTAGAATGGCCGCACCTTAACAAGTTATCTATTCAATGTTGTGATGAATTAGAGATATTTGAAAAAGAAGTCTCAGGTTCATCAGAAATATATGAGGAAGAGAACATGCTAGACTCAAAATATCCTCTCTGTCCCACGACAAGGTACATTTCTAAACTAGCTATTCATAACTTATTTAAGAAAAAAATAACTTTGAGCATTAAAAAAATAATGAGACATGCATCAAATTAGATGTTTTGTTTTACAACCTAATAGCGATTGAATTTGATGTTTTTAGCATTTAAATATGTGAATAATTCCTCTCGAATATTTTATAGATTGCTATTTTGGATTGGATGATTAACTTAAAAAACTAAGAAAAGAATAATTATTTTAATCAATGATATTAAAACATAATTAAATAATTTTCTATTCTTTCTTATGAAAAGAGGGACACCAATCCTTAGATTTATTGTCTTGACGCATGAGGTGTGCATGAGGTGTGCAGATGAATGAAGGGAAGGAATAGGGTTAAATTTATATTTTTCATTTTTAAAAGAAAGGAATAAATTTCATATATTATAACGGAAGATTGAAACACGGGACTAGAAATTCATTTTCACTTTAATTTACAATAATTAATATTTGATATTAATGAGATACGGATATCAAAATTGTGGAAGTATCAAATTTTAATTTGAAGATGGCCTCATGATGAGAAAGCATATGTCTTATGAATTATGATGTATTAATTAGTTGTTACATTTTTTAATACAAATTAGTTATTGTTTATGCATTGTGCAGGTCATTGGTAATTTGGAGAGGTTGACATTGCAGGGTAAACAAGTTGAGAAGATTGGAAGTGGTCAGTTTCTAATGTACCACTTCCCCAAATTAAAGCTGCTTCATCTATCTCTTGAGAAAAACCTTATGATACATTTTGGGAGAGGTCTCCAAATTTAGGGGAGCTGACGTTGAGTGGGAACTTTGAGAAGGCTCTTGGAGGTGACAATGTTGCTGCACTTACTGCTCACTTTCCAAAATTGACTCTCGAGAAGATTTCCATTATGGGAAGCTTGTCACCATTTTTAGTTTCTTCACCGAATCTTACACATCTTAATGTGAAATGGTGCAATGGGACTACTTTGATGACATCATCAATTGCTCGAAGCTTGGTCCATCTCACGCATCTCTCAATTAGTAATTGCAGTCAAATTGAGGAAATTATAACAAAGCAGAAGGAGATGATGATGAGAACAATGAAATCATTTTCAATCAGATGAAGTTTTTGGAACTTGATGATTTACCAATATTGAAGAGATTTTGTGGCTACAATTATACTTTCAGATTTCCATTTTTGGAACATGCCACTATAACAAAGTGTCCTCGGCTCACAATGTTTTGTCCAAGAGCCATTCATGCCCCATGGCTTCAAAGCGTTGTAGTGGATAAACATAAATCTCATCTGCATATCTGGATGACTGATCTTAACAACACCATCCAACATCTATTTACTTTTAAAGAGGTAAGTTCAACATAGTGAAATTTTTATTTTCAATTTTTATAGAATTTTTCATCATCTATCAAATTTACCATGAGATAAATATCCAATACAAATATTGAAGTTTGGACTTTCTGTCGTCTGCCCATGAATTATAAACATTACAAATATGAATTTGAAGTTAGAAAGGATGGTATTTTGTCTAATTTAATTTAGAGAAAAGAAAGTTGGCAATAAAATTAATTTAAGGGATTTTCTTTTTGGTAATTTTAACGACGGGATATGATTTTAGGGAATGATGAAAACTGTAGATGTTAGCAAAAGAAGAGTGATCCATGAACAAAGATTTAATTCTTTAAAACAATATCTTTATTTTATTTACTAAATCGCCTACTAATCATAGCAATTGATTTATAGGTCATTTCCACAACGGAGAGCATGGCGATAAACACGAAGAATATCACAAGGATAGTGGATGTCTTTCCAAAAGTGAGAAGTCTTTATGTAGAAAGCTTCACTGATGAAGGGGTAACCTTTCCTATAGCTCCCTTGAAAGATTTCCCATTTTGGAAGGGCTTCATGTGGAGCATTGTTCCTTTGAGGAGATATTCCCATCCCAAGACCAGATTATTGATTTTATGGGGAAAATCCCACCATTTAAGGAATTATACATTGCCTATATGGATAATCTCAAGAGCATATGGAAAGATGATTCTCAGCTACCACCTGTTCATCAAAACCTAACATTGCTTGAAGTCAAAAGTTGTTGGAGCTTGGTCAAGTTGGCACCATCGTCAGCTTCATTTCAAAATTTGCTACAGCTATCGATATCTGGATGTCATCAGCTCATCCATTTAGTGACAACCTCAAATGCCAAAAGCTTAGTGAGTCTTAGACAGTTGGAGATAAATGATTGCAAAAGGATGGAGGAAATTGTAATGAATGACACCAATGAAGATGTAGAAAGTGGAATCACGTTCAACTATTTGTATAGGATCAAACTTATTGAAATGCCGAGCTTGAAGATGTTTTCTACAGAAAGTCACACCTTTGAATTCCCAAAATTAATAGAGATGGAAATAAGTGGATGCCCTGAAATGAAGTTGTTTTGACCAGGAGTGTTGAAAACACCAAAGTTGTCTAAAGTGAAAATAGAAGAGCATGGCATGGAATGGAAGGATGAAGAAGACCTTAACAAAACAATGGAAGGGCTATCCTCAGCAAAGGTATGATATTTCCACACCAACAAATAATGTTTCGAAAAATGTATAGTTAATGATGAAAGAAATAAAAAATTGATAATTACATCATGCTTATGGCAAAGTCGTCCTTTTTTTTTTAAAGAATTACATTTATTTTTAGGCAAACTATATTATGATTTGGTGTTGCAGGATAGGATTAATATTTAGAAGGATAACTTCATAATCCATGTTATCATCTTCAGGTATGTTAGTTTCATGATTTCTTTTGCTAAAGAGTAGCTTTCTCTTTTCTTGAACTGTTCGTATCTTTCTACTTATTGTCTATGTCCCCCTTAATAGTAGTTACTGTGGTATCAATAAAACTTCCTGTGTGAAGGGACAAAGCATAAAAGAAGCTTAAATCTGTTTTTTCCCTCTACAATAATTTCTCTTTTCTTAAATGATCTTTTGTCAATAAAACTTCATGTGTTGATTGTTGAAATTTATTTCCATTATTCGTTTCAATAGTAGTTGCTATACTATCAACAATTATAAAGGGATGAAACAGAAGAGCTATATTTTCTTGTGTTTTTAATTTAAAACTTTTCATATATGTCAACTTTTCTTTCTTTCTTTCTGCACATTCTCTTCATTGTACTGGTTGAGTTGGTTGAAAAAAAGCGAAAAAGTTTTGTTTCTTTCTGCACAAAGATAAAAGATAAAAACCACCCACACATAGTTTTCCACTCCAAAGACCTAAGCCACACTTCTCCAGATTCTGCTCCGCTTTTTGACTACGGCCTTGAATTTTTATTTCACCATGACTACATTTTGACTTCCCTACCATTTTTGTCTTGTTCTGTGAGTTATCTGATTCGTCCAACTATTTAAACAATTTTTTTCACTAAAATATGTTATATATATTGACAAAGTAGAATCATAAAGACATAATTTTTTTGACACACTTGCTGCAAAATGGTTATGCTATTAGTAACATGCATGGATAGGCGAAGATGTTATCATCTTCAGGTTTGTTAGTTTTATTTTATGATTTTGTTGCCAAAACATCTTTCTTCTTATTGTCTATACATTCTTCTAGTAGTAGTCACTATGATATCAGTAAAAGCCTCATATATGAAGGGGCAAAGCATAAAAGAAATCTGCATCTTCTTTTGCCCTTTATATGCCAATTTCTCTTTTCTTATATTATTTGTATTTTTTGCTACGATTGTCTGTGCTTTCCGATCACTGAAAACTAGAGTTGCTTCGTTGAAATTTATTTCAAGATTTCTTTTTAGCAGGAGTTATTATAATATGATCAACAATAGCGGATTGAAACAGAGAAACTATGTCTTTTGTTTTTTGCCAAATGAAACAGAGAAACTATGGCTTTGATTCTATTTTGTGTTTATATGTTCCAAAAACAGTTCAATAAAATAATTTTTAAAACAAGTTTGAAAAACAAATTTTGTTTAAAAACTATGTTTGCTTGATTATTTTTAAAAGCATATTTAAAATGGCGAGGTGAAAGGTGGAAATATAGTTTATTTTATTGGCAACATTGCTATTAAAGTAAAAACAATGTTAAAAGCCTCTTCTCTAATTTTGTAGGATAAAAAGTAACAAAACATAAAAAGATGCTCTGGCCTTTTGTTTTCCAAAATTTAACTTTTTTTTTTCAAAACACATAATAAAAAGCGAAATGATAAGAAAATAACATCACTTGAACTTCAAAATTCAAAATTCCAAATCAGTCTTGTTATGCATACAAAAGTATAGGTATTGATTATCAGAGTATCGTAGTTGACAACTCATTTTAGTAGGAAATCATTGATTTGAGATTTTGAAGTTCAAGATTTTTTTTTTTTTGTCTTTTTCAATTTTCCTAATAAAAACACATTCAAATAAGTTTTTTTTTTCAAAATAAAAGAATGAAAAAGACATCCCACCGTTAGATAGATGTTGACACTTGATGAAGAATGTGGATAGATGTTTGTGCCATTTTTTCCAAACATCTATCCATATTCTTTAAAAAAGTCACATCCCACCGTTATGTTATCGTTCATTGTGATGAGTGAGACAGAGCTGAAATGAAGAGTAACATAACGGTGGGATGCGATTTTTGCTCTAAAATAGTAACCACGTGTGTATTTTTGCTTACAAAAAAAGCATATGGTGTTGGGCGCTCCTGGGTTTGTAAAACACGTGTGTATTTTGCTTCCTTTACCCAAGAAAGAAACTTGCATCTTCTTTTTGCTTACTATACGTTAATTTCTCTTTGCATAAATAATCTCTATCTTTTGCTACATCTGTCTATAAAGTTGCTTGTTCCAATTTATACTTCACAATTTCTTTTACAGTCGTAGTTACTATAATATCAACAACAATTTCATATAGTAAGGGATGAAATAGAGCAGCTATCTTTTTGTTTATTTTTTCCTTTTTACTTGGATATACATAGAATAAAAACAAAATCTTAGAAGTCCATTTTCTCCCTTCTTGATTAATGCAGGTGTTGTTGGCAATGATGTTGACGCTTGACAAGAATGTGGACAGATGTTTGCGAGACTATGCTTTTGTTGAATTCTCGAATTATATGTTTTGAGTTGTTATATATAGGTTCAATTATTTGGTAAATGAGCTCTTTTTCTTTCATAAACAATATTCCTACCAATAAATTGGGTGATGAATGAGTTGGCCTTAGCTAAACTTGTACCCTTAATGCATGGTTTGTTTTATTGTGTACCATGACTTTGATGTAGGAAAGACTCTTAAATTGGTGTGTTGTGATTTTCAAGTTCTTCACAAGATAAATTCTTAGTAAATAAAATGCTTTGTTTCTGAATGGAAAAGCGGAGAAGGATATATATATATATATATAAGAAGGCTAAATGCCTACATTCCAACAAATAAAATTACACAAAGGACAAATTTAATCCTAAGCTCTCCTGATCAACCCTAGTCTTAAGATAAATAGGGAACACATCAAAAAGTGAAGACTTAGAGATGCCTGATTTAGCTAAGGCATTAGCAACACGATTGGAATCCATGGGGATAGAACGAATATCCACCTGCCAATCCCAACACAACATATCCTTGATCTTAACAATCAAGTTACTCCCAGTATTATAAATTGAGTAACACACACATGGAGAAAGGTCATAGATGGATGAATTGGGTCCTTAATTGTGGGTCCAGATGACAAAATGATATTTAGGAACTCATGAATTAAGTTTATGTCATTAAATTTAAAAGACTTAGATTCTTACAATATCTCATGAAAACCCAAACTATAAACGAATTGATCGTTTATCTTAGATATACACGCATAACAATAACTTGAGTTTCTTACTAATCAGCATTCAACACATAGAAATCCAATTCATCCAATAATTTTAAATATTTTAAGAATCATTATTGCTACGTTGCTCTTTTCACATGTGAGACTCTTATTTTGAAGGTACACATGCACACACTCACGTGTCATGTTTTATGAAGTCTCACACAGATATGATATAAATATAACCAGTCCAAATTTATTTATTTTTTAGAAGTCTAGGTTTTCTTTGAAAAAATTATTTTAATGGGTATGAAATTTAAAATAAATAAAATCTCTCAACCATTAACTTTTCAAATACTGTAACATGTTGGAGATTGTGTTTGATTTTGAAGATTTGAATGATTATTATAAATAGATGGATTCGTCATCAGTAGTCGTGCCACTAAAAACGTTGAAGCTATGGGATTTGCCAAAATTGAAGAATGGTGGAGCAATAACTGCCAAGGAAACGTCTCCTTCCCAAATCTAGGGAGCATAGATGTTTCTGGTTGTCAAAGCCTCACAAGTATATTTCCTGCATTATCTATAGCCAAAGGAATGCTTGGTGATCTTGAAGATTTTCAAATATCTAATTGCAGTATAGATGTAATTGTTGCAAAGGATCAAGTTTCAAAATTTGTTGCGGTTACATTTGGGTTTCCTAAGCTAACTTCCCTTGACTTGATTTTCTTCCAAATTTGAGGAACTTCTATCCACAAAAACACACATTAGAATGGCCTCACTTTAACGAGTTATCTATTCAATGTTGTGATGAATTAGAGATATTTGAAAAAGAAGTCTCGGGTTCATCGAGAATTATATGAGGAAGAGAACTGTTGGTCGATTTCCTTGATGACAAGTGAACCGATCGAATAAGTAATAAAGAGTAAGTAGAGTATCGTCCCACAAAGGCGAGATATCGAATGATGATGCCGAATTACGAATTGGTTGTGTTTTAAAAAGAAAATAAAGTCTGATTGGTTTGGGAGTTTCTATAGTTATACTAATGAACTAGAAAATAGACAAATGATCGTAGTCACGAAGATATAAGTAAAAGCTAAACCGAGCTCGTAATCCTTCGTAAGCATATTAATCCCCCGATTGCCTATAAGCATTGCTATAGCATTTATGCTACAGCTCTCGCAATGCCACAAACATGAACACCTTTTACAATGTTATTCAGTTAACCCACCACTCTAATCTACCGAAGCTCTCGCGTCCGATACGTACAATCCTAATTTACTTCTCCCATATGTCTATGGTGATTTTCTAATTAGATTATCATTACAAATCAAGGTGTTATGGTTATGAGTGGTAGACTCTTCCGAAGCCTACAATAATAGGTCAAGCTTTGCACTGACTTGCCTAGCAATCACTGTTTCAAATATGTCTAGCCCGACTCCCTCTCAGTAAGCTGAGGCCACTGATCTAGCCCTTAGCTCTCGCTAATCGACAAGAAATTAAATTCGATAAGCATCTGAATGTATTAAATTAAGAACTAGCAACGGGTTCATTCTAAACTTAGGAAATCATCCTCGCTCAACCACAGGAAGTTTAGTTCATGAGTGATGAGGGAATCACAAAGCAGTACAACAAAATAGCCCATGATCAAAGATTAACTAGAATTAAATAAAGAAAAACAGAAAGTTTGATGTAGGTTCCGACGGCGTGGAAGAAGCCTGTCACATCACAACTCCACGTTTCTTGTCTCCGTCTCACCGCAAGGAAAGATCTTTGGGGGTCTCTTGGAGTTCTCGTGCCTTGTAACTTCTCTCACTCTTCTTTTGAGTCGGCCATATGGGAATGGTCCTTGACTCCGAAGACTTCGACCCCCATTAGGGTTGGCTATTGTTTCCTTATATAATCGTGTCTACTTGCGGTGTACATACATCGAACTGGGCCTTTCCAAATCGTCGGGGTCCAATCATGATCTTTCTTTCTAATCTCGGTAGATTGATTACGCGATCTGCGGGATTCTTCAAATATTAGTTTTGATTCTCGCATCTTCTATTCCAATACGTCGACAATCTAACCGTTACTTAATGACTTGCACTATATTTCCGAAACAAACTTGACAAAAATCGAACAAATACCGCATAGTATTGCTTCACTTACTTTGTTATAGCCTCGGGGATGCGTTGTATTGCGCTTCGATGAGGCTCTCCCGATGCTATAACATTGTATCGGCCATCTTTGTGCGCCTTTCTCACAAAATCTCAAAACTCGATCTTTTCTTAGCATATGTTTAGGATGCGTATGCAATTCATTTTGATTTGTAAGATTCATCCTTAAGTTCCCTAATAATGAATTAATTCCTTTTTGCTCGGGTTAAATGCGTTAAGCTTATATTTACCATACAATACAATCATAAAATACGGGAAAAACATGGCATAAATAGTGCCAATCAAGAACATACAAGACTCAAAATATCCTCTCCTGTCCCACGACAAGGTACATTTCTAAACTAGCTATTCATAGCTTATTTAAGCAAAATGTAACTTTGAGCATTAAAAAATAATGAAATATGCATCAAATTAAATATTTGTTTTACAACCTAATATCGTTTGAATTCGATATTTTTAAGTATTTGAATATGTGAATAATTCCTCTTGAATATTTAATAGATTGCTATTTTGGGTTGGATGATTAGCTTAAAAAACCTACGAAAATAATAATTCCTAATAAATATTTTAATCAATAGATATTACAAAATAGGCTAAAGTATACGTTTGACTGTGCAATTAAATGCTGACTAAACATGCTTATATGTTAATATTTTAATAAATTAATATTTTAAATCCAATTAGTTGAAAAATATTTAATCTTCACAGACAAAAAAAAGTATTTAATCTTTACAAACAGTGAAAAACCGTATAATAGTCCGTGAAAATTAAATATTTTTCAATTAATAGGATTTAAAATATTAATTTATTAAAATACTAACATATAAGCATGTTTGGTCAGCATTTAATTGCACAGTCATCGCTAAAAATTGTTGAGTTAGTATTTTCCGTTAAGTTAAACTAACGGTGTTAACTTTCAGGGACCAAACGTGTACTTTACAAATTTAAGGGACTAAAATGATACCGAGACAAACATAAAGGACCAAACGTATACTTTAGCCTAAAAAATAATTAAATACTTTTCTATTCTTTCTTATGAAAAGAGGGACACCAATCCTCGGCTTTCTATCTTCACGCATGACGTGTGTCGATGAAATGTTATAAGGTTAAATTTATATTTTTCATTTTTAAAAGAAATGAATAAATTTCGTATATGATAACGGAAGATTGAAACGCATGGACTAGAAATTCATATTTACTTTAATTTAAAATAATTAATATTTGATATTAATGAGATACGGATGTCAAAATTGTGGAAGTATCAAATTTTAATTTGAAGATGGCCTCATGATGAGAAAGCATATGCCTTATGAATTATGATGTATTAATTAATTGTTACATTTTTTATACAAATTACTTATTGTTTATGCATTGTCCAGGTTATTGGTAATTTAGAGAATTTGATATTGCATCATAAAGAACACTACAAAAAACCATTGTTTTGCGTGAAACTTTTCCATTGCAAAACAAGCATTTTCCATCGCAAAATTGGTTTGCGATGGAATTTGCGATGGAAAAGTGTCCGTCGCAAAAGTTACCCTCGCAAACCACTTTGCGATGGAAAAATGCCTTTCTATTTATGAGGGAAATGCTTTTCCTCGGAAATTTCGAATTTGTGAGGGAAAGGTATTTCCTCGCAAATTCGAGATTTGCGAGGAAAGATTTTCCTCGCAAAATCCAAGATTTGCGAGGGAAAGATTTTCCTCGCAAAATCCAAGATTTGCGAGGGAAATGCTCTTCCTCGCAAATTCCAATTTATTTTATAAAAATAAAAAATCAGAAAAAATACATAAAAATGCATAAAAATATTAAAAATTAGAAAATAAAAAGATTTGTATATCATAAAAATAAATTGTAACAATCATAAGAGTTTACATAGTAAAAACAAATTATTATAAATTACAATGTTGCGACCAAAATGAACTAAAAAAGTCTAAACAAAGACCGGTCTGGTCATCATCATCACCAAGTATCATCATCACCACCGAGAGGCAACCTCATACCCTTGTCCTTCAATAGAGACTGAGAAGTGTCGCATCTCATTAATCATCTCTCCTTGCTCCCTCACCGTCCGTTCTAATGCCTTTACCTTCTTATCTTCTCAAAACCAACATTACGAAGTCGGTTTATTTTTGTACTTCATTTAAATGGACGAGGGAATAATGGTTTGCGATTGATAACAAAAGTGTTACGTCTAGCTGCAAGAATACCTCTAACACTGTTGGATGAGCGCTTCGAGACGACATCGGTTCGCTGGTAGAGGCACCCATCCCGAAGACTCTCCCTTCTTGTCAAATCCGCCACCACTGAATGAAGAGACTCTCGTTATAGGAATAAAAGGACGCCGGTCATTCTCAATTTGCGAGTCTCTACTACGTCGTCGCTCTGATAGTTCTCGTACAAGCACAAAAATACATCACAAATAAGGCATGCAAAATGAAATAAATATGTTATGTTTGAAACAAATAATAAATCACATTAATATCTCACCGCGAATTCTTTGGGACTTGGCGTTAATCCGGCGCTTCCACTACATTCAATCTCTTAGGAATGTGTCCGCTCAAAGGTGGTCCAAGGAACCAATTCTCCAGAACTTCCGACTCTACCTGCAAACACAAATGGATAACTGTTAATTAATTTCTTCAAAGTACAAAATATTGAAAGTTTGAAATAGAAAATAACGTATACTTACAATTTTTGTCGATGCTCACTAAATGGAATGGAGCCACTAACATATGACGGTCCATCCATATGGGTCCTATTTAATTTATTTCGTTCACTTTGCTTTATAAATTTCGTAGTGGCCCATCTTTGAAATAGCTATTTTGCAACCTTAGGTTGAATCCAACTTTTCTTTCCTTTTCTTGTCTCAATTTATAAAGTTTATCGGACAACCACTTGCTTCCCTTGAAGTTATAAGCTTTTTTAAATTTTCCTAATGATCGTGCAACCAACTAAACTTTCCCTAAAAATCAATAATAAACAATTAGTGCTCCAAAGTATAAAAGTAGTTAATTAGTTTGCATTTTGATGAGAAGAAATTAATAAGCATAAATCACATAACTTACCAAGAACTCAAGTGAACCAAGTGTCCCGATGATCCATAAATTAATAACGGAGTATCTAGTACAATAAGTTGACATAGACAAAAAAACTAACTCAAAACAATCGGACGATTCTTGTTCTTTGACATCCGCTCGCACACCTTCCTCCGACGTCTCATAGTCGCGAATTCAGATTCATTATTGGAGTAAATCTCTTTCGCCTCATCGTCCGATTCCTTATTGTCAATATTGATAGGAATCAACTCTAACTCGCGGCAATTAAAGAGATTTCTTGGTAGATCGTCCTCGGCAATAGTTACGGCAAGTACATGTTCCACATAAGCTTGGAATGGTTCAATCAAATCATCATTTGTTTCTAACTCTTTCGACTTAGATATAATATTTCATGCTTTGGTTTTGATAACTCCCATCCACCCTTGGCGGGATGTGGGGTATGATGTATAATAAACTTGTTCCTCTGTTAAGCAAGAATGAATGGGTCATAACTAATTGTATATCTCCATGACCAAGTGGATCTCAACATTTCCATATTTGTGCACTTTTGTCCCACGCAAAGTGTTATCAAACCACTCACATTTAAATAGAGTCACTGACTTGTCCCACTTGTAATCCAGCTGAATTATGTCAATTAACTTCCCGTAGTAGTCGCCTCGACCCCGTCAACTTGGCCACTCGACAACATACACCATAATTGCAACTTTCGTATTCCCGTTCGCTTCAAAAGTTGCAAATTGATACTCATTGATTACATATTTTTGACGGTTCAACATGAGTAATGGGATCAAAGTATTGGCCAATCGGCAGTCTCGCAGCATCCATAACCAACTGTTCATATTGATTAAGGTTGTCTCAATGAGTCCTGTCTCCGTAATAACCACTCGGTGTCTGTTGGACTTCCCCATGAAATTCCCAACATTCATAAGTCACCATGAATCCCTTTTTACACAAATGGATTCTTACCGTGCTCGGATCTTGAAATTGCAAACACCTACATTTCACACACGGACAACTGATCGAGGTACTTGAATTAGTTGCGTGCGCCAAAGCAAATTGGATGAACTCTTTCAAACCCTCCAAGAATACTTGAGTTAGTTGTTTTCTCTGAGTTAGACAATTGTACATCCAACTTCTATCATGATCACATTTCATACTTCCCCAACCCAACCCTACATAAAGACTTTTTGAACATAATAAAGTAATACTAACTAATTCAGCTACTAACTTAAGTGGCAAATACAACTGGCCGCTTATACCAACCAATTGCCACTTAATCAAGAAAGTGGCAAACAAACACATGTAGTGAACAAAGAATAGATCCCAGCAAGCAACCAGAGAATAAGGAAAGTACACTAGAAGATGGGGACATGCATGTTGACGAGCTAAAAAAAGAATGATAAGGTACAAGTAAAAATAGGGACATATGACATGTTGGTGGGATTAAATCGAGGAGATGCAATGTCTCTTAATTAATCTATAATCTTCTAATTGAATTATATTCACAAATATTTCCCTCTTTAAGAAAATCATTTTTAAGCATAAATAAAAAAATTAATTAAGTTAATTATTTATAAAAAAAAGTATGTTTATTGTTCTAAAATCCCTCTTTAATAATCAATTGCATTGAAATCATTTGACGGAAACTCTTTTATACTATATGTACTCAATAAGGATAGTTTGAAAAGAAATTATAGATTTGATAAGCAAAGTGAATTGAAATTTTCTATTTAGAATATAAGTAAACCCCATTACTAATTTATTTAATATTTACAATTAGAGGAATTATTTGATTTTTTTTTTTTTGCCTTCAGAATTATTATTATTATTTTTCCTTCAGAATTATTTGATTTATTCTTTGCAGAGAAAGTATTTGATTTACTCCCATATTTAGAAGAAAAAAATGATGCATTTGACACCTACAATTATATATAAAAATAATATTAATTTCACCCTAAAATGAATTATTAATTAGTTATATTAAGAGACATAGTCAGGGATGCATGTTCTTCATTGTAAAATTAATCATATCAAGATTTGTGATTAACTTATTTACCAATTAGTGTAAATCTAAATCTGATAATAGACTATATATTTATTTTCCGTGTATTGGAGGAGTCTATAAATAAGTTACTGTGTATTTTTATAAATAAAATTATCAATCACATCCCATAGGTTTTAATTTTGTTTTTTATATGAATACAAATATATGTCAAATACAATAAAAATAAATTATCACTTATTGTCTAAAGTTATATATTATGTTTCTTAAACTTTCACTTTGGTAATTTTTTGATTTCTTAAAAATTATTTAAATTTTGCCGGGAGAATGGCAATTAAGAAGCTACAGGGGAATGCATATAAAATCAGGAACTATTCAATTATAACTAAATTTATCAACAAATATTTTATCTTTACAATTTGAAAGTCCGCATTTTATAATAATAATAATAATAATATTGTTGTTGTTGTTGTTATAAGATTCAAAATTTTGAACTCTTTATTCCTAATTTTGTATTCATACGTTTGAAAGAAATTTTGCAACTTTTGGAAGTATGAACAATATCTCAGAAGATTAAAACAAACAATATCTTTAGAGTGCAAATTATTAAGAGTTGATTAAATTACACAATACTTCCCTAAACTTTAGTTTTTGTACAAAAAAATCCCTTAGTCTTTAAAACTTAATAATGAAACTTTAATTTTTTTCCCTAATAATTCCCTTAATCTCTAAAACTTAATAATGAAACCCCTAAACTTTCAAATCTAATCTTCACTACGCACAATCCCAATCATAAACCATACCCCTCAAATCTTGTTTTTATGCTCACATAACTTTCTCAAGTTGTAAAAAAATATACGAATAGCTCCATAAATCTTAAGTTATGTGCATATAAGTAATGAACAAGGCTAATAATAATGAGAGTTATCAACACAAATATAAAATTTTAAGGGATTTTGATGGATATTCAATGACAAAATTAAAGATGATATGTGCAAAAAGGCTAATAAGTAATGAAAAAGGCTAATAATGATATGTGCAAAAAAGCAAAAAAAAAAAACAGAGAGAGAGATAACGGACGTACGCCGGACGTTGAGAGGAGAGGAGGAGAGGGCGGAGGTGCGAAACGGTGAAGCAAGGAGGAGGAAAGGACCGATGTGTGTCGAAAGGAAGAGGAAAGGGCCGATGGTTCGCGAAGCACCGGAGAAGGGGCGGATCCGAAGGAAGAGCGGCGGATCAAGGGGGAGGACGGTGGTTCGATGACTGGACTCATGGCGGAACCAAGGGAGAAGAAAAGCATGAGCGACGGCGGATCTAAGGCAAAATGAAGCTGACCGCGAACTTCCTTGGGTAAAAGCTTCAAAGTCCCGACTCTTTGCGAGGAACACTCTTATCCATCGCAAAATAAGTAATTTTGCGAGGAAACCGTAGTTCCCTCGCAAAAGAAGGACCTTTTACGAGGGAACTAAGTTTCCTCGCAAAATCACCTTTTACAAGGGAACCCTAGTTCCTCGCAAAAAGAAGGACCTTTGGCGCCATTTTGCGAGGGAACTAAGTTTCCTCGCAAAATCACCTTTTGCGAGGGAACCCGAGTTCCCTTGCAAAAGAAGGTACCTTTTGGTTAATTTTCAAGGGAACCCGAATTCTATCGCAAAACACTGTATTTTGTGAGGGGTTTATAGTTCCGTCGCAAATTAACCAAAATTTGCGATGGAAATAACGTCCTCGCAAATTCCGTCGCAATTATTGCATTTTCTAGTAGTGGAAGTTGAGAAGATTGGAAGTAGTCGGTTTCTAATATACCACTTCCCCAAATTAAAGATGCTTCATCTATCTCTTTTGTTACCACTTCCGAGCTACAATTTTGGGAGAGGTCACCAAATTTAGGGAGCTCTGTTGAGAGGGGACTTTGAGAAGGTTCTTGGAAGTGATAATGTTGTTGCACTTTTTGCTCGCTTTCCAAAATTGACTCTGGAGAAGATTTCCATTATGGGAAGCTTGTCATCATCCCTACAATTATACTTTCAGTTTCCATTATTGGATAAACCTCTCCTAACAAGATGTGCGAAATTGAAAAGATTCTCTTAAAAGCGTTCAACTATCACAAGATTGGGGAGAACGTCGTGAAATTTGGGACGCTGATCTTAACTAAACATTCTACCAACATGTGTGTTTAGGAAGCTCAATTCTTGATATTTCCAACTTGTACAAAAATCCTCATTCCATTCACTACAAAAAAAAAAAGGATTTTCGGTGGCGACAAAAATGTCATTCTTTGAAAGTAATACTTTTGGCGGCGACATTTTTAGTCGCCACCGAAGATTATACTTTCAGCAGCGACTAGGCATAACTTGTAATTATAATTTTCTAATTACATAACTTTAATTATGAAATACTTCAAACAATTATGTCATAATCAATTAATGAGATACATGGCAAAATATGTTAGTATTATTATTGTTACGGGCTCATATCGGGCCCTTATGCGAACCGCCCAACAAGGGTCCATCAATGCCAAGATCTGCCCATAATAAAGAAGGATCCTAATCAACCTATAACTAAGGCTATAATCAAGGAATCAACATGCGGGGAGGCGGCAAATACATGGGCCGAGGCGCACAAAGGCCAAGAATTCAAACCCTAAGGTAATCTCTATAACTTGGAGGTCAACCTAAAAGTACACATTCTCTATTCATCCTCATTTACTATTCACCTCACTGTGAACTCATCCCACCCCTTTTTGGCTAAACGTCATATACGTGCACAAGTGATCCAACATTCTCCTCGGTATTTTCGAATAGATATCTTGGAGTCATCTTCCTTTCTTTGGTATTTGCCTTATAGATATCTTGGAGAGATTACGATCCAATATTAATACTCTAGCCCATCACCTAGACATCGTGTTCTATATTAGAACAATTATATTGTTCTTTTCGGCCGTAGTTGATTTAATTACAAAATGTAAGTTTCTTAGTACAAATTATTAGTTATATTGTTATAATCCAATAATATCTTTGCCCATAATTGTTTTATAGAGATTTATGGGATCAAGAGAGGTGGTGTTAGATAAGGATGATGCTAGCATGATAAGAAATGACCAATTTCTGCGGAACCTTGGCCTCAAGCGGAAATTCTTCACATAGAAGGATTTGTTGAAGAGTGGGTAACATTTCCCTTTTCTTATATTATTTGTATTTTTTTGCTACCATTGGCTCCGCTCTCCTATCACTAAATCATAGAGTTGCTTCGTTGAAATTTATTTCAAGATTTCTTTTTCAGCAAAAGTTAATATAATATGATCAACAAAAGCGGATTGAACCAGAGAAACTGAGGTTTTTTTTTTTTTGCCAAATGAAACAGATAAACTATGGCTTTGATTCTATTTTGTGTTTATATGTTCCTAAAACAGTTCAATAAAATAATTTTTAAAACAAGATTGAAAAACAAAAATTTAAAAACTATGTTTGCTTGATTATTTTTAAAAGCATATTTAAAATGGTGAGGTGAAAGGTGAAAACATAGTTTATTTTATTGGCAACATTGCTATTATAAAAAATGCAATGTTAACAGCCTCTTCTCTAATTTTGTAGGATAAAAAGTAACAAATGTATAAAACAATTGACCATGGAGTCCTGATAAATTTATAAAACAAGATTCATTTCTATGATACATAAAGGTATATAAGAACAATAAATGAAATAAAATGTAAGGTTCATATCTACAATTTAAAATGCGTAATTTATCGAGACTTAAGTACAAGAAATCTAATCCGTTGGAGCTGTCTGGGGTCTTGTTTGGTAGAGTGACAACATTTCCTTGACAATACTATACAAGGCAAAGAATATCATCCATGTGGTTGTTGAGGCTGGTAGCTTGAAATTGCCCAAATTTGTCTCCTTTTATACGGTCCGCCGAAGGAAGGAGAGAGAAGAAGGACTTGGGATACATTGAGGAGCTTGGCAGCTAGTGTCAATGACTCATGGCTGGTAGTGGGGACTTTAATGACCTTTTATCCTAGAGTGAAAAGGAAGGGGAAACCCAAGATCTAGGCGTAAGATCATAAACTTTCGAGTCTCTTATTGGATTGTAATATAATGGATTTAGAGTTTAAGGGCTCTAAGTTTACTTGGTGCAATAAAAGGAGCGGTGCTATTGTAAGGGAAAGACTGGATCAAGCACTTGGAATGTGGAGTTTCGGTATGAGTTTGATCATGCAATGGTCTTTCATGTAGATCCGGTGGGATCGACCACCATGCCCCGGTTATCGACCGTTGTTTCGGTGAGGTTAAAGCGCCAAGATCCTTCAAGTTTGAGGCTTATTGGGTGGAGCATGATGATTTTCTGCATATAGTGGAGAAAGGTTGGAATGAGGTTGTCGGGATTGCAGAGGATAAAGTGCTTGACCTGATTCAAAGGTTGGATGCATGTAGGAGACGGCTTATTGAGTGGAATAGAAGGGAATTTCCAAATTTTAGGAAAGTTATTGACCTATTAAAGAAGGAGTCGAGCCTATGTTATGCTGGAAAATTAAATGCTAAGAAACTAGTTGAAGCCGAGGCCTTGGTGAAGCAAATTGAGGAGGCTTGGGATAAGGAAGAGGTGTATTGGTGGCGGCGCTCTAGGATCTCTGGTTGAATTGTGGTGATAGGAATACTAAGTTTTTCATAGTAGTGTGATTCAAAGGAGGCATAGAAACAAAGTCCTAAGGTGAAGGATGAAGTGGGGTTTGGTTGGAGGATAGAAAGGTGATTAATAAAGTTGTTAGTAATTTATATACGAAGCTTTTCAGTTTTGTTGGTTCCAAACCATTTGATCGGGCCTTATCCTATGTTAGAAAGGTTGTTTCTCCTCAAGACAACGCTAACTTAACAAAGCCTATATCAGATTTGGAAATAGAAGATGTGGTCTTTCAGCTAGGAGCCAACAAAGCCCCAAGACCAAATGGGTTCTCTGCATTATTTTATCACCGCTTGGAAAACGTAAACAAAGAAGTATGCGGTATGGGGCATGAGTTTTTTTATGGAAGGGCTGGTCTAGGGAGATTAAATGGTACCAATATTGTGTTGATTCCAAAGACGGACAAACAGGAAGAGGTGCATCATTTTAGACCCATTGGTCTTTGCAATGTATCCTACAAGATTATTGCAAAGATTTTTACTAACAGAATGCTAATCTGTTGTGCAAAATCATTTCCCAAACTAGAGAGCGTTTATTGCGGGAGGATGATACAAGATAATATAATCCTTACCAATGAAGCCTTTCATTATTTGAAGCACAAGAGGAAAGGAAATAAATGGGAGTTCGCCTTGAAGATAGACATGAACAAAGCTTACGATCGGGTTGAATGGGACTTTTGGTCTTGTGTTGGAAAGGATGGGATTTTGTAATGTTTGGGTTAATTGGATTATGGATTGCATTACTACGCAGCATTCAATCGAAAGTAGATGGCCACATTGCGGACTCCTTCATCCGGAGCGTGGAGTAAGGCAAGGGGATCCCTTGTCATCTTATATGTTCATCGTGATTTGAGAGGTTTTGTCCTTAATGCTGCAGATGCACATTGATAAGAAGGATTTAAAGGTGATATGACAAAACTTTAAGCCTAAAACTCCGCAAGTATACGGGCCGTATCAAGTAATAAAGTGATGATAAAATTATCGTTCCCACGAGGACTCAGTCTAACTAGCGATTAGATATTAAATTCCTTTATTTCGTTTAAGTTGAGCGAATCGGAATTGTTTTTAAGAATAAAAAGTAAATCAATAAGAACTAATAGTAGCAAAAGAGAGAATTCTAATATCGAGAAGGACAACCTAGAGTCACTAATCCCTTGTTGGTTTATTAGATTTTATCCCCACTAAATTACTTTTGATTTAACTTAATCACTAATCTAGAGTATAAATGTCTATAGATGCCTTAGGTCCATCTATATACCTATCTTAATTAATTATGTAATTCCTCACACAACTAAATAAGACGTTTTCTAGAACGGGCTCACTCTAATTTGATTATGCGGAGACACAGGTATATCGCCTATCCTAGACGCAAATTAGATTAAACCTAATTTCACATTAAATTTAAACCTAATTCCACATTATTTACTCCCATGGTCAATTTAGGATTCTCTTCCAAGTTCAACCCTAAATCCCCAAAACATCTTACTAGTGGCCAATTACTAAGCAATAGCCATAAATACGAGAATAAATAAACTGAAATAAAATTAATCCAAAAATAATCCGTGGGAATACTGACTAGAACCCAAACAAATTCATAGGTTCTCAGGTTGAAACGGAAAATTAGCCACACATGGCTATAACCAAATCCATAATAAAATTAAGAAATTCAGATTCAAAGAGAAGAAGGAACGAGGAGGAACGCATAGAAGAGATGGCTCAAATACTCCTTCGGATCTGTCTTCCGTGCGTCGTCCAATTCGTTCGCTGCTCTCAATCGCTGTGCGTGCAGCTCTCCTGGTTTGCACTGCTGCGTCTCGGCTTTTCTGCGCCAATCCTCTTTTCTCTGCTTCTTGGATTTGTGTTTCGGCCGCTCTTCTCTGTACGTCCCTTCGCTCGCGTCTGTGCCTTTTAATATATATAAAGTAGGTTATGTAACTTGGGCTTCCGCCTCCTTCTCGGGATCTTTCTTTCATTGTATATATTATATCACAATCATATCATCCAATATCTAAACAGTCCGAGAGGAATTTTTCATGTGCCTTCTTTTTACCCTTTTCTCTTTATATATATATATATATATATATATATATATATATATATATATATATATATATAATTTAATTCCTTTTATCTCCTTCTTAGATCACATAAGATCTCCTGCATAATAAAATAGAATATTAATAGATTTTCTGTTATAATATTCTTTTATCCTATATTTAATTAAAAGATGGATCAATATATAAAAGATAATTAAATAGGTATAAAATATTAATAAATTCAACTCATTATACTATAAAATACACACCTATTTAATTATAAAATCTACACTTATCAAAAGGGTATCAAATTAGGCCGTGATGCTCCAATGTTGTCCCATTGTTTCTTCGCGGACGTTGCAATCTTATTCTTAAGTGCTGATGTGATAAATTGAAAAGTTCGAAGATGATTCGTGACGTTCTTGCACTACCTCTAGCCGTTAATCAACCTAGAGAAATCTAGCATCTATTTCTCGGCTAACACCCCAATGAGAGTCAAGGAAAACATCTCGGCGTGTGCGGGAATTAAATTCACCGAGGATGCGGGCGTTATTTAGGTTTGCCTACAATTTGGGGTAGATCTAAAGTTGGTTACGTGGCCTTTGTGAGAGACAAGATTGGTTTGAAGTGGCAAGTTTGGAAACATAAGCTTTTAAGCTGTTCTTTGGTAGAGAAACATTGATTAAAGCGGTTGCCAACTCAATTCCTACTTATCCTATGACATGTTTTTTATTTCCTAAGAAATATTGCTTTGAGATTGATCGATTAGTCTCTAAATTGGTAGGGGCAAAAGGAGGGTGAGGGTACTATCCATTGGAGAAGTTTGGAAGTATATGGCTAGGCGGAAAAATGAGGGAGGGATGGGATTTAGAGACCTTCTTTGTTTCAATAGAGCATTGCTAGCAAAAGCGGCTCGCATAATGTTACAACATCCAAATGACGCTTGGTGTAAAATGTTAAAGGGAATCTATTTTCCTAAAAGTAGTTTTCTTGGGGCAAGAAAAGGGAGGTATGCATCTTGGGGATGGATTATCTTATTGGAAGGAAGGAATCATTCTTTGAAAGAGTTGTCTTGGAAAGTAGGTGATAGAAGATCTATTAGCATTTGGCATGATCAATGGATACCAGGGTGAAGGGATATAAGTTGCAAAATGGTGGAGCATCGTGGTTGAGGACAAGTGTAAAGTGGTTGACCTTATTAGCAATGGTCACTGGAACCTAACCTCGTTACGGTCAAGAATCAATCAAGAGAAAGAGCCAAGATTTTAGAAATTCCTATACCTTATGTGACATTCTTGATCGGCTAATTTGGAGGGCAAGTAGGGATGAGATATACCCCGTGAAGTCGGGCTATATGGTGGCAAAGAGTTGTTGTGAGGTGAAACTCCCAAAGACCCAAGTACTTCGTTCTCTATTCCTAGAAACTTGTGGAAGTGTATTTGGATTGTAATGGCCCCTCCTAAAATTCAACATTTCCTATGGAGGTTGGGAGCTAGTGCCATTGCAACCAAAGAAGCACTCTTTAAACAAAAATGTTCAAGTAATCTCATGTGTCCTATATGCTTGTCGAGGTTGACACCATTGAACATTTCTTGTTGGACTAAACAATATTGGTTTGGTTGTGATTTGGTTTTTAAGTTTAGCAAATGGTCTATGAAACGGTGTGAGGTGTGGCTTTGTGATATGTTGCATAGTAAGGAATTGTTGGATGACTATGGTAAATCCTTATTTGCCACAATGTGTTGGTGGATACGGAAGAAGCGGCGTAGTTAGGTGTTTAGGGAGGAAAGGCCGGATGCTAGAGAGGTAGTTAGGCTTGTTAATGCTTAGGTGGAGGATTTTGGAAGGCCGAGAGCGTCTAGGGGGTAGTAAGAAAAGAGTATACATGGAGGATGTGGTGAGGGTTACCCGGTTGATGGCAACTCCAACCGAAGTTGTTAAGATTAACTTTGATGGCTCTTTTAAGGAAGTGTCAAGGATGGCGGGGTTGGCGTGGTTTGTCGGAATAGCATGGGGGATTTTATTGGAGGTTTGGGGAAAGTTGTGGTGGCTTCATTAGCTTTTATGTCGAGTTTCTTGCTCTCAAAGAAGCTTTGTTAGGCGAAGTCGGTTTGTTCTTGAGATTATCTTGAAACTGATTGTGAATACTTGTACAGACTGATTAAAAATAAATCTATAGATGGCTGTGAATGGCAAAGTTGGGAATTGATGACAGAGATCTTTGGTTTGTTAGAGTCATTGGATGGTGTGTCTCTCTCCCTTATCGCTAGGCAGGGAAATAAAGCTGCTGATTGTCTAGCAGTGGGTGCCGCAAAGAGGATGTACCAATAAGATTGGCTGGTTTGTGTTCCATCCTCTTTATGCAATTTTTAGTCCATGACTTGAAACTTACTAGAGGTAACAGGGATACTACAGATAAGGCGCATGAGGTGAAAGACAGGGAAGGTATTGGCTGACTTATCAGTACCCTGCGTTTAGACATTAGCTGATAGATATTGCTGATTCATATTGTTTTGGTTTTTTTATAGGTTTGTTTTCAGTTTGGCGAGATGTGGGTTAGGTTGTAATGATGGGTATTTTATGAGTTTCTCTTTGGCTTGGCTATTAGTGTGTGTAATACTTGATTTTGATTTTAATAAAATTGATTTTTCCCTAGGGGAAGTACAAGAAATCTAGATTAGAGATAAGTTCTATCCTAAAAGTAACGGACAATAGTGAAAGAGGAGCAAGCTTTCTTGATCCAACAAAAAGCATAAACATCATTTTTCTTATTTTCTAGGCTCTCTCCTAGTTACTAAGACATTAATAAAGGCCTCATATATGAAAGGACGAAGGATAAAAGAAATATGCATATTCTTTTTGCCTACTATACGCCAATTTCTCTTTTCTCAAATAATCTGTATCTTTTTGTTACATCTGTCAATGATTTCCTATCACCTAAAAATAAAGTTTCTTGTTGCAATTTAGTTCAATATTTCTTTTACAATAGTAGTTACTGTAATATTAGCAAGAACTTCATATAGTAAGGGATGAAATAGAGAAGCTATCTTTTTGTTTATTTCTTCTTTTTACTTGGACATACATAAAATAAAAACAAAACCTTTGAAGTCCATTTTCCCCCTTCTTGATTAATGCAGGTGTTGTGGGAAATGATGCTGACTGACACTTGACAAGAATGTGGACAGATGTTTGCGGGACTATGCTTTCCTTGAATTCTCGAATTATATGTTTGAGTAAATGAGACTCTGTTTTTATCATAAACAATATTCCTACCAATAATTTGGGTGATGAATGAGTTGGGGCTGGCTAAAGCTCTACGTTTAATGCATGGTTTGTTTTATCGAGTACCATGACTCTGATCTATGAAAGACTCTTAAATTGGTGTGTTGTGATTTTGAAGTTCTTCATTAAGCTTGTTTTGCTCTATGATTCACAAGATGAATTCTCAGTAATTAAAATGCTCTGTTTTTAATTGGAAAAGCAGAGAAGAATAGAGTAAGTAACACACACATGGAGAAAGGTCATAGATGGATGAATTGGGTCCTTAATGTGGGTCCAGATGACAAAATGATATTTAGGAACTCTTGAATTAAGTTTTTGTCATTAAATTCAAAAAGACTTAAATTTTTGCAATATCTCTTGAGACTTAAACTATACAAGAATTGTTCGTTTATCTTTGATATACACGCAAAAGCAATAACTAGAGTTTCTTACTAATCAGCATTCAACACTACAAATCCAATTCATCCAATAATTTTAAATATTTTGAGAACCATTATTGCTGCGTTGCTCTTTTCACTTGTGAGACTTACTTAGAAGGTACACGCGAAACACACACGTGAGTCATGTTTTATGCAGTCACGCTGATCAACATGGGTTCAACTGGCACCTATTTGGGATTTTGGTTATTTTGTCATTCCTCTGTTTGATACAACGTATTGAAGAAAAAAATTGATTTGTTTAACATGAGAATATGGATAAATTGAGTTGGTTTTGTAATTATTTGGTTATTATATATTGCAAGATGCAAAACCACAATTATTTATATTCAGTAATTGTGACTTAGGTGGGGAGAGATGTGGATTTTACTTTTGTAAGACTTATAGATGTTAAGTTCATGTCTCATAATCTCTCTTTGTTCTCACTTCAAATGAATTACTACTTCAAAGAATCTTTATGTTTTTGGCGCAAAAGGAGGGAGAAATATTAATTTTGGGTCTTTATTATGCCCATCTTGTTTTATAGCTGTTCGCATCAAGAGAAATGGATCCTTGTCTTCAAGTGGAAATTCTTTGCATAGAAAGATTTGTTGATGAATGGGTATCTTTTCCATATATATATATATATATCCCTTGAAAGAACTTCATGTGGAAAATTGTTCCTTTGAGGAGATATTCCCATCACATGTTGATCAAATTCCACCATTGAAGGAACTATACCTTGCTAATTTAGATAAGCTCAAGAGCATATAGTGGGATGATTCTCAGAGTTCCACAACTCAAAATCTACAAATACTTCATGTTGAAAATTTTTCTGACTTGATTAAATTGGCACCATCCTCCTTCACTTCATTTGATAGTTTGATAGTGCTGAAGGTGACAAACTCCAAATGTCATCAACTCGTCTATTTGGTGAAAATGCATGGCTGAGATTAATTGGGGTTAATCTCAATACTCCTAACAGTCGACTAAGATATAATGGAAATTATTTAGGAAATAAAAATCAAATAATTAAACTAAAAATAAGAGGGATGAGGTGTGTGGAGTAGGAAATGCGTGCTAATGAGAGTAGCTCCAAATTCAACCCATTTTCTGCTAAACAAAATGTTTAGCATTGAAAGTTAATCAAATTTAGACCGTCATATACACTGCGAACGGCCCAAATTTATTTTTTTTAAAAAGCCTAAATTTTCTTAAAAAATTATTTTAATGGGTATAAAATATAAAATAAATATAATCTCCCAACTATTAAATTTTCAAAAAAAAAAATATTTTTACATAAAAAATTGTCATTTCTAAAAAAACTCAAATATGAACCGTCAAAATCTAGATCTAAATGATTTATATCTGATTTGCTCTCCCAATTAAACAAAGTGCTTAATATGAAAGCTAGTCCTAGATTTAACCTTCGTTATAGTCCCCATACTTTGGCATATAAGAATTGATCGTCTATTTTAGATATACGCGCATAGCAATAACTAAAGTTTCTTACTAATCATCATTCAAAACATACAAATCCAATTCATCCAATAATTTTAAATATTTTGAGAAAAATTATTGATGCGTTTCTTTTCCACTTGTGAGAGTCTTACTTAGAAGGTATACGCACACACATACATACGTATCATATTTTTGGAGCCACACTATCAAAATGAGTTCAACTAGTACCTTTTTGGGATTCTGGTTATTTTGTCATCCCTCTGTTTGAAACGTTGTTGTGGAAGAAAAAAAAATTTGATTTGTTTAGCTTAGGAATATAAATTGAGTTGGGTTTGGAATTATTTGGTTATTATATACTACAAGATGCAGAACCTCAATTATTTATATTTCGTAATTGTGACCTAGGTGGGGAGAGATGTGGATTTTACTTTTGTAAGGCTCATAGTTGTTAAGTTCATGTCCCATAATTTTTCTTTGTTCTCACTTCAAATGAATTACTACTTCAAAGAATCTTTATGTTTTGGCACAAAAGGAGAGAGAAATCTTAATTTTGGGTCTTTATTTCCATATGCATCCCTTGAATGAACTTCATGTGGAAAATTGTTCCTTTGAAGAGATATTCTCATCACATGTTGATCAAATTCCACCATTGAAGGAACTTTACCCTGCTAATTTGGATCAGCTCAAGAACATACAGAAGGATTATTCTTAGAGTTCCACAATTCAAAATCTCCAAATACTTCATTTTGAAAACTGTTATGACTTGATTAAATTGGCACCATCCTCATCTACTTCATTTGATAATCTAACAGTGCTGAAAGTGTACAAACTCCAAATGTCATCAACTCACTTATTTAGTGAAAATGTAGTGTAACATCCCTACGGCCTCGCCCTTTCGAGTGGCGAATAAAGGGATTCCCATTTATAATTACCATATATAATCCAATTATTACTTATTATGCATCGAGAGATTAACGTGGCGAGCATATCCCGATTAGATTTCGAGATAATATTGGTATAATTAAAAGTAAGTAACAAAATATAATCCCGATGGGTTAAATATCTGATCATCCACTTTGTGTCCACAAGGCCAAAAATATACTGATTATCCAAACCCAAAATAAATATATATATATAAAAATCATCTTCCTCAGTCTCCAACAACTCCACCTACTCCGGCTCAGTAGTCTTACTCTTGTCACGAATCTGACCCTCAAGGTGCTTCCAAAAGCTTTACAAAAATGGGATTTATAAATGAATCCCAAAGTAGCAGTTAATTTCATATGTAATGCATAAATAGTGTATGTATGTAACCATAATTAGGAAAACACCAAATAAAAGCATTCGGTAACAAATGCGCGATAACACAAATGCAACATACCATGTGTACCGTCTTCACTACTGAAGGACTACATGTCCTAGAAGCAGAGGCAGGACTACTCAACAAAGCAAGCCCCGGACCCACGGCGCTAGGAAAAACACAGTGAGTCGGGCTCGAACCTAGACTACTTGAATGCACACAAACACATGTCCTTTTCGGAGACACGAGTCCACAATCATGGAAAAACAAACATACAAGGCAACACAAGACATATGAGGATTAAGATTACTACGATAGTTGTCCCAAAATTATCGGTATAATTTTTCTACAGTACACAAAATCAAGGGGAACCTAAAATAACCAAAATATGAATATAAGTGACCCTTCTTGAAATATTTATTTGATGGCTAAATATAAACCTTCTTCGTCCTTAAAAAAATTTCTTAATCCTATACTAAGATGCTATTTGAACATGTTGAAGGCATTAAAAGACCAACAAAAATCAGTTTCTCATGTCCTCAAGGCTGGCCGAATTAATCCTCTAAAATTACTCAACCCAACTTTCATTTTCATCAACAAATTCCTCTTACATCTTGATAATCCTTCTACCTAGACTTTAAATCTTGAGTTTGATTCTTCATTTATCCACTTTATTAATTAATCAGGTCCATCAGATACAAAAATACGCAAGATACAACCATTGCAAAGCTAGCAATCACGAGATCGTAAGATAGTTGGAGCCGGTGGCGGAGTCGGGATTTAGAATTTATGGGTGCACAATTAGTGTAGGCTGCCCCCGAAATTTTTTTTTAAATGAAAGTTTTAAATGCTTTAAGATTGTATCGTTGACATTTTACGGAAGAAAAAAATTTGAAGAATGAAAGAAATCAAAGAACTCGGGAAGTCATGAAGTAGTACTAAGAGCACCCTAAGTGTGCCTTTATAAAGAAAATGAACACGATGAACAAAAAGGAAAGAGAAAACAGAAAATATTTACAAACGAACTGATTGAAATCTTGTGTGAAAGTTGCTCACTTTTAGCCGGATTCTGTATTTGTGGGTTTTAGGCGTTTGAAATAAGATTGTATCGTTGACATTTTACGGAAGAAAAAAGTTTGATTTTAGTAAAAATCTCACATAGCCTAGTGCAAAACATTCTCAAATTCCAATTTAAAAAATGTGAATTTAAGTAAATGTTGGACGCATCTAAAAAATTAGCACCAACTGAAAAATATTTGATTATCAGACACATTTATCAATAGATTATGATCTTAATCTGCCAATAAAGTTTAAAATTAGCTAGTGGATCATGTGCTTCTCACGTAAGCAGATATGATTACCTTGTGCTCTGGGTCATGTGCATGTGCTGCTTTAGGCAATCATAATTACTTCTCAATCTCCAACAACAAAAAATAATTACCTCAAACATAAAGATGATGCCCTGGTGCTAATTAATTATATGCTAAAATTTCATAAAACTCAAACATCTCACACATTACTTACAAATGAAGTGATCTTT
Organism: Acacia pycnantha; assembly: GCA_025563575.1. Taxonomy (NCBI): domain Eukaryota; kingdom Viridiplantae; phylum Streptophyta; class Magnoliopsida; order Fabales; family Fabaceae; genus Acacia; species Acacia pycnantha. Next base: position 140,072 of record JAMWYP010000529.1, read on the forward strand.
AACACGGCGCAAGGACACACGATCCTCCCATTCTTTCCCCCCTCTGATGCATTCCCTACATAGAGTGCACGCTCGTGGGTTGGCAACAGTTGCCCTTGTTCTACCTACTCAACAGCCAATCCAGCAAAGCAAGAAAGTATTAAAAGATAAAGGAACTTGAGACCACATTTGTAATCCCCACCAACACAAGTTAGGGATGGATGCAAAATTAGCTTTCCATATATGGCTAAATCATGGAAACTATAATCCTCAACTATCATAGTCAACAAATGCAGATTCTGGTGCCAGTAACATCAAAGAAAAAAAAGACCAGCTACCTTTTCCAATATCTTCAATATCAAATACTCCAACAGGACATTTATTTTTTAGTTCTTCAGCAAGCTCATGCTTAACCTCTTTCAAGAGAACAACCTAGAGGGAAAAAAATAAGCCAACATATGAATGTCAGGTTTTTGTATTTCTATTGCAGTGTGTGAACGTGAGCATTTTGTATCTGATACAGTCTATTCCTTACCTTTGGAAGCATCCGATACCAAGCAGTGGCAACAGGGGACCATTTTGCATGTGTCTTACCAATGCCTTTAACTGCATGAGCTTCAAGTTCAATTTCCTACAGACACACATGGTAATGAATATGATATTTGATAACATCCAGACAAAACCACATTGCTGCAAAGCTGGACAAAGAATTAATTTCCCCAATTTTTATCCACTTGAATACAAACCAAAAGCCAGTAAGATAACGTGTTTAAAGCAATTCCAACATTGAACTCTGCATGATATAATTGATCAACAGGTATCTGGAAGAGTCACATATTGTGGTCATGAGTTATAAAAATTTTGGGAGTAGAAGACTTCATGAAACAGGAAAAAATAAATTCAAGCACAATATAGCATCCATTATCAATCATCACTGACAAAGACAACAAGCACAACAACTGATTTAGCGTATAGATACAAAAAAAGGAAACATAAAAATAATAATAGAACACCAAGAGGAATGCAAATCAAGCATGAATCCAACAAATGTCTGGAAAATTCAGAATCGATTGAGCAAAGGAATTCAAAATCCATAATAACAGAACACCAAGATGAATGCAAATCAAGCACGAATCCAACAAATGTCTGGAAAATTCAGAATCGATTGAGCAAAGGAATTCAAAATCCAGCAAAGGAAAATTACCGTTGAGAGGGGATCTGGAAAATTACCTTGAGACAGAATCGATTGAGCCGGCCTTGCTGTTCCACGGTTGAGTGACGGCCGACGAGAGCATGGCTGCACCAAATCGAGAGTTGGGAGACTGCAACCTAGACCGACGGTGGACAATAGCAGAGAGTGATGGCAGACGATTTGGAGACGAGAACAGAGAGATCGATGGAGATTGGAGAGTGAGAGAATGGAGAGATCGAGAGTGAGAATTGGAGACAAGAGAGGTCTGAGGATCATGAAAAGGGGAAAAAAAGGTTTGGACGAGAGAGGGCAGAGGATGATGAAAAGGGAAAAAAGGGAAAAAGAACTTGGGAGGGTTCGAACCGAGGACCACTGAGAGAAGGGATAAAAGTGTTAACCACCTGCACCACCTATACATGTTGTTATTAAATTCTTTCAAATTATATATATTTTATGTCTGCACTTGCCCACATAGGCAACAACGTAGCTCCGCCCCTGGTTGGAGCTATAACTTACATGTTTCTTGGTATTTCACCAGCTTGAGACTTTAATCCTACACTTCTCTTCCACTTCGTTTCGTCCTGATCCTTCACGCAACAAGGAAAAAGTTTTCCTTAAAGGTTTTTAAGTCTCAAGTACAAAGGTAGAAGAAGGTGGGAAGGAGTATCCAGAGACCCTACCTTCTTCTTGAGCGTTTGCTTCCTTGTGTCTTCACATTAGCTTCCTGGTTTTCTTCGATCACCTCCTTCTCTTCTTCTCCAGACGCATCAGCAAACTCAAAGGGAAAGGGATGAGTTCCTTAAATAGATCCCCAAGGTCGGTTCTAAACCACTTACGTCTAGATTTGTTCCTTGTCTTCGTGTCAGGCACGTTGGGAGGATTGAAGGGAAAAAATTAGTGATTCAAATTGCCTTGCTTAAAACGACGTGCACACCCCTCTTATCTTTCATTAATTATAGGGTTAATGAGCGAATTTGCAAACCATTATTAAGTAAAGGCGTTGGCGCAAATAAGTTTTAATGGTACCAAAAAGACCAACAAACAATTAAATTTGTTAAAACATCACAACACCGTCAGATGCCTTTTAATTGCCGTTGAAAATGAATGCCACGTGGGATTTTACGTCCAGCTCAAAGCCTAGGTGGATTTTTTTGGTCGAGAATTCAAAACGGACAAAACGACAAAGAATTCATCATCAAGCTCTTACTCGTCTCCATGCGCTGCCTGCAAATTCTTGAGAAGAAAATGCATGCCAGGTTGCATCTTCGCGCCTTATTTCCCACCAGAGGAGCCTCAAAAATTCGCGCACGTGCACAAAACTCCGGAGCCAGCAACTTTACCAAGCTCCTCAATGAGCTCCTTCCTCACCAGAGAGAAGACACCTTAAACTCTCTCGCCTACGAAGCAGAGGCGCGTGTCAGAGACCCCGTTTACGGCTGCGTCGGCGCCATCTCCTTTCTTCAAAGACAGGTTCGAGGCTTCAGAAGGAGCTCGACGCCGCTAACACCGCTCTCCTCCATTATGCCTGCAACGAGCTCCCTCCGTCGCCCGCTAATTCTCTCTCCATGGTCCCACCATCTGTTTAGGAATCACGCCTTCAGCACTCCAAATCCAACAACTCCCTCATAGGCCAAGGTCGACCACCATGAAATTATTAATGGTGGTGGCGGGTTGTACAGGCAATTTCCGGCTTCTTACAATTACTCACTTCCTTATACTATTCCATGGGCTGATACGGCTTCTGATGGCATCAATGAGGAGCAGCAGCAGCAAGAGGAGGTGGCGGTGGAGGTAATTTGTAAATTTTTATGTTGGCAAAGAGGAGGAAAATAAGAAAAACCCCTCCGTGTAGGGTTTTATTTCTTCTACGCTCTGCAGTATTCTAAGATTGAGAGGAATTGAGGAGACGAATGAGATGTTCCATGCTCTGTAATCCAGCGAAAGCAGCTTCTTGAATAACCATCTGTTTTTTGTTTTTTTGGACAAAAAAAAAAATCCACCTAGGCATTGAGCTGGACGTAAAATCCCATGTGGCATTCATTTTCAACGGCAGTTAAAAGGCATTTGATGGTGTTGTGATGTTTTAATAAATTTAATTATTTATTGGTCTTTTTGGTACCATTAAAACTTATTTGTACCTAATTTCACGGCCTAATAGTTGGTTGGTAAATTGACTTCTTAACCCTTAATTATACTTGTCACTTCCTTCCCATCTTTCATCTCATCTGGCGGTTTTGGAGGAGCAGGAAGTAATTTAATTTTTTTCCCTTTTATGTCCTTCCATGCCTTATTCAACATGCACAACCCCCAAATAATTAAGTCTTGTTCTATCACATTTCCTTGGGTATTACGTGTACTTGGTCTTAGGTTATCATAGCCTAGTCTCCCGCTTCACTGGTAACGTGATGAATGCTGACGGGAGAAGAGTAATTTTACTCTGATTTCTATCCTATCACAAGTCCACACTCTCTTTTATCTAATAGTTAAAGCCTTGGCCCATAGTTCAAACTTAATTTTCCCTTTCCTTCCTCTGAGACCCGCAAATTGAAGGCATTTTGGAGTAAAAATGTGCTTTCTAATACACTTTCATCTCCTATTTAGTCCTTATGTTGTACTATAACATGGTGTTATATTTTTCTTTTTATGTACAAAAATAATAAATAATAAGATAAAATACATATTTAGCTTTTTTGACATTATTTACCTCAATTTATTTATAATCAAATTATTAACCACATTTTTAAATAATTTCACCTTACTTTCCTATAATTAATAGGGAAAATTTCAAATAAATACCATTTGAAATTATAAGACCCCAGTCTTCGAATTTGTAAAAAAGCGAGAGGTACAAAGGACCTATGAAGGATATGTAAATTCTTGTGAAATTACCTTTACCCTTAGTTTTAAATAATAATAAAAATACCCTCCACCCCGCCGCCGGCGCCGCCACGGCCGTCTACCGCGGCCGGCGGCCACCACCACCGGCCCGTCCGGCCGTGGCCCCGCTGCGAGGCCCCGATGGTGGCCTCCAACGGCCGGCCGGCCGGCGGTTGTGGTCGCCGCCGGTAGTAGTGCGGCGGGGGGTGGAGGGTATTTTATTTATTTAAAACTAAGGGTAAAGGGTAATTTCACCCGAATTTGCATATCCTCATAGAGTCCTTTGTACCTCTCGATCTTTACAAATTGAAGACTTCAGAGGTTTTACAATTTCAAGCGGTATTTATTTGGAATTTTCCTAATTATATATCCTATCCAAAAAAAAAAAACCATTGACTATTACTACTTGGTGAAAAATTCTTATATTCCATTAATTAATTTGCATGAAAATTGGGGATGTTACATGTAGGGCTAAGATTAATCGGGGTTAATCTCGATGCTTCCTAATGGCTCGGCTAAGATATAATCAAAATTATGTAGGAAATAAAAATCAAATAATTAAACTAAAAATAAGAGGGATGAGGTGTGTGGAGTGGGAAATGCGTGTGAATGAGAGTAGCTCCAGATTTAACCTGTTTCCCCTTGCTAAGCAAAATGGTTAGTAGTGAAAGCTAATCGATTTAGACCGTCATATCGATTTGAGCAGGTCTAAATTTATTTATTTTCTTAACAAAAAGTCTACATTTTCTTTAAAAATTATTTTAATGGGTATAGAATAAAAAATAAATATAATCTCCCAACTATTACATTTTCGAAAAGATTTTCTATATAAAAATTATCATTTCTAAAGAAACTCAAATCTAAACCATCCAGATCAGAATCTGAATGATTTAAATCTAATTAGCTCTCCCTACTAAGTAAAGTGCTTAATATGAAAGCTGGTTTCTATTTAACCTTCGTTTTACTCCCCATACTTTAGCATACAAAAATGAACAAGGTGGGACTTTACCACAGAAAGGGATGCTATTCGATGTGCAGATTTTTAAGGTTGTGAAGTCACCGTGATCCTCCTGAGACGACAATGGTTCTTGATGTTCCCGGAAGACCAACAGTTTGGGGCTGTGAAAGTAGGAGGACCGTCTAGGATTTAGTCCTATTTTTAAACTTGAAGCTTTGCTTGCCTTTGTATTCAAAGCTGATATCAATGTTGTCACCGAGCTTGAGGCATGTGTTTCTATTTTAGAGGGTTGGAAAAAAAGACCCAAAGAATAAATGAAACGGCTAAAAGATGAATATACAATTTTGTACTCAATCATAATATATGCCACTATCAATTAAATCATTTTCTTACCGTTAATTTTAAGTATGTAAACTATTGTAAAATATCTCCCTACTTAGAAAATCGCAAAATGCCTAAACTACTGGATTGGTATTTGATGTTGCTCCGCTTGACTCTAAGCCTAATAAAAATTTCTCTTCCAACGCAATGCTCTAATTGTTTTGAGAAAGTTTCAAGCTCTCTTTTCTGCAAAGTTGTCATCCATTTCTTGATAACCCAAGCAATGATAGTCCAAGTATCCTAGGCATCCTTGCGTTCATCAATATCACTGACGAGTTCATAAGGTTGATTTGCGTGATATATATAAACATTACTAGAATTATGGGCCCAACTATATTTCTTGAAAATTAAGTTTCTTATAGATTAGTTTGAATTATGACCACGACAACTCCTTAATTTAACGGTTAAATTATTATTATGATAACTCCTTAATCATGGAGGAACTAATAATTTATGGATATAAAATATAAAATTTAGATATAAAATTAAAATTATAATAGCCAAAAAATAGATATTAATATTTATTAATGTTAAAGTAAACAGAATTCACTAACAGAGTTGATAAAAACATAACTATTTTGTTAAAAAACAATTGCCACGAAATGGTTGTTAATAGCATTACTGAGTATTATAAAAATATAGAGACGTTGTTACATCATTTTTATACAATTTACTTATTATTTATGTATTGTGCACTGCACACTATTGGTAAGTTGGAGGAGTTGAAATTGAGGGTAAAACTGCTTCATCTCTCTATTAGGAAAGCAATAAATATTTCTTACACATCACCGTTGAAGAGTTTTCCATGTCTAGAGGAGCTAGTCTACTGGGTGCCTTTAAGGAGGCTTTTGCAGGAGATGATGTCACTGCACTTACTGCTCCCTATTCAAAATTGACTCTAGTTCGTATCTCCAATATGATAAACTTGATGTCATATCCTTAATTTCTTCACCAAATCTCACATATCTGGCATTGACATTGTCGAGGAGTTTGGCCACTTTGATGACCTCATTGATTGCTCGAAGCTTGGTCCATCTCACGCATCTCTAGGTGAATGCTATGAAATGAATGAAATTATAACTATGCAGGAAGGAAAGAATGAAGAGAATAAGGAAATTGTTTTCAGCAAGATGAAGCTTTTGGAACTAGATCACCTACCAAGATTAAAGAGATTCTGTGGCTACAATTATACTTTCAGGCTTCCATCATTGGAACATATAATTATTACAGTGTCCTCGGCTCTCGGCTCACATTGTTCTGTCTAGGAGCCATTCATGCCCTGCAGCTTCAAAGCGTTCGAGGGACCAATCTTAACGACACCATCCAACAATGATTTACTTTTGAAGAGGTGCGTTTAACGTAGTGACATTCTTATTTTCCACTTTTTAAAGAAATTTTAATTATCTACAAAATTTAGCATGAGATAAATATTCAATAGAAATATTGATATTTGGACATTCTACCGTCTATCCATCAATTACAAACTTTACATCACTATACAAAGACCATTATAAAGCGAATCAGTGGAGCATTTTGCAAGTGTAATGCCAATGTAGTTGACGTCCAGATTCTGTGTGCTCTCAAAATGCTTAACCAACGTGAAACCAACCATTTAGTTTATTGAAATCCTGGATATAGAATAGTGACTTTGGGAAAGTTACTGAATAGACAAACATTTTATTATGGTAGACAACAATATGTAGGACTTAAAAATGGTCAGATGTATTAGTTTAACGGACCAAAATGAGTGTACCTCATGACTTTCTTTCCTTCCTTTCAGTTGATCTTTTCTCCTCTGCCTCTTGTCGTTTTTGCTGCCTGTCCAACGTTACAACAATGGTCATTAGTATCAAACATATCTCGTTTTGAGGGTTATGTCAATGCAAAATTAGATTTTGCTACTCTCAATCACAAACACAACCAGAGGAATCAAAACCTGATCAAATTATCTGGTTTAAAAAATAAGAACTACCCTAATCTGACGCACCCACACACTGTAGAGAAGAACAGGTCAACAATGGTCACCAACTGATAAGGACCGGCCACATTAAATTCAGCGGTTTTATACTGAAACCAGCTCTAGTTTTCACAGCTTTAATGATTTTAGTGAAGCTCTCAATTGACAATGTTTCATCAAAAGGTGTCTGACACTTGAAATAAAATGTATATATCAATGTATAAGACAAAAAGAACACAATGAAAAATAACAACCAAGATGGTAATTCATTTATCAACCAATACCACGCATATAATCATGAATTGCATTAGTTAAGGCACCACCAAAACAAATCACTCCATGCAACATAACCTTAGTAAATGCCAAAACAACTAACAGAATAAAAGTAACAATTTAGCAGTCGGTAAATTACTTAACATATCTAAACTGCTACAGGGGAAAAAAATCTTCAAATAAAATGTTAAACAATTACTGTAAGGAAACATGCAAGTAAAGGATTTGTGGTCAATATGTTTATTCAAAATTCTCCAGAAGTAAAACAAAGCTTAAGGGATCTAGTTGTCCTTTAACAGTTTTGCTCAAATGGGCAACATGAGAAACAAATAACATATCTACATGTGAAACCAAAATATAAAAGCAAAAAAAGAAAAACTAACCTGCAACAGGTACATTGATCCTTGAAAAACCAGTTACAATTCTTGGTTGTGCTCCCCCAGAGGCAAATTCAACTTTCTGCGCTTTCTTCTTCTCTAGCTCTTTCCTGTCGCTATCATGCCTCATATCTGCCTCTGCTTGTGACAGTTAGGGGACATGCAAAAGAAGTCATATCAATAAAATAAATCAACAGAAATAGTCAACAAGGTAGATGCAGAGAAGAAACAGTTAAGGACCTATTTCGTCATAGTAGTCACTTGGGTCATATCCATGAGGGTCGAATACATCATTATCGAAACAAGATCCTATTTGGTCAATGTCCTGATACCTCACAGCATGCAACAGGAAGTCAGGGTTCCGATAGTTCATCCTATTCGAACTTCTGCATTAAAATTTTTTCCAGCCTTCTTATACTCTAGAAATTTATTTATCTTCCTCTGCAATGATAAAATCAAAGCAATGTGTCATGAAAGATCAACAAATATGAAAAGGCTAAACAAATATTATACAATTTTCTACTTTCTCAAAAATTGAGGGCAATTATTTTTTTTATTAATTAAAAGTGCAAAGCTTTAATGAGCAAAGTGGTGATCATTCAACTTCCACAGTACAGAATGTCAAGAAGGGTAGGAAAGCACAACAGTTTAAGGAATATTCAGTGAAACAGAAGTTTTAGTGGCCAAAAACACGATACAGACAAGTTTTGGCAAATTATCACTTTCTTTTTATAACTTGATGGTTTTTAATCACAGAATGAGCAGTTGCTGAATTCATTGAAGAACACTCCACAGGTTAAGTGATTTCCACACTTCTACACCTAAAATTCATTTTGACTAGGTAGATTCCAACACTAAATCTTTTCTCAAAATTTTCAATGTCAAAATTCTAAACTCCAATCATTATATTCAACTATTCCTACTGTACCTTAGTATTATTTATGTCTGTGTAGCTATACTATGTACAAATACAGTACAATCACTAAACAGGACTGGAAATCAGAAGAGATTAGAGTGTAATATTACATTACACATCTTCTAAAGAATGCCAAATTGATTTAACTATATTCAATAAATATAATATAAAAATAACGTCAGTCCAAAAATATATGAAATTAACGAAATAAGAAGTTAAGCAAAAAAAGCTTGAGAATTTATAGAGTCCTAGCAAATTAAATGCAGAGCAGTTGTGTGGCACAGAAAAGGAAAAAGACATTAAACCATGCAAGCACACAAAAGCTGTTTTTTCTTTTAGGGAGGGGAGCAAAGCACGCCAATTCAATTCAATAAATTAGCACATCTCTAACATTTATTGAGAGTACTTTGTTGATGATTGCAACATGGAACTCACTAATAGGTCTTCAGAGCATTTATAACTTTGGGTGGTGGTGGGAGAAATTTATCCAATGTATCTACAAATTTTTGCTCTTCCTGAGCTGTTTCTCCATGTTCTGTGCCATCTGATCCAGCCACAGCGTCAACTTGCATAGTATGAGGTAGCTCAGAAAACTGAAGAGTGTTAACTTGACTGCTAGGTGTCAAAACCTGAACAAATCCTAATGATGCTCCATCTAGCAAATCACCTACTAAACAACATTCAAGAAAGTTTATAAAAACAAAAAAGTTCAAGAAATGTTCAATGAAAAACAGTGGGCCAAGAGTTAAAATGATAAACAGAAAAAGAAAACAATGTCATCATTCCAATGCAACATGGACCTAAAATACTTCCCCTAGCTGCTAATTTGGCCACTTTTACTTGGAAAAGTGAACTGAAACCACCCTAAAGTAATGTTTGAACTTCTTTTTCAATGGTGTTAGTCAAGCCTTATCGATGGGTGTGTGACCTCATTGAATATGGACAGTGGAATCTCTCCCCAATAGCTCGGTACCTCTCGGATGATCTCTTAGAGGCTATTCGAAAAATCCCCATTAATGCTAATGGGTTGGAGGATAAACTTATATGGACCAATGCCACTAATGGAGCATATACGGTTAAATTGGGTTATCACCATGAGAAGGAGAGGCGGTGTGTGTGAGCCTAGAGCAGGATCATCTATTGTTATTCCCTCCACCTCTTGGAGGGGTGTTTGGCAAATTAAAACAATTCCAAAAGTGCAGCAATTCCTTTGGCGATGTTTACATAATGCTGTGGCTACTAATGACTCTCTTAGTCGCAGACACGAGCTAATACACGGATCTATCAGTTATGTGAGGGCTGTGGAGAACCTAGAGCATCTATTTTTTCAATGCCCGTGGACTCGTTGTATCTGGTTCGGTAGTCCCCTTGGTGCTAAATTTTCTACTTCTCGGTGCATAACTTTAATTCTTGGTGGCTGGCTATTACAGGTATGTCTATTCTGAAACCCCAAGATCTGTCCTTATTATGCTGGATCCTCTGGTTTATTTGGAAATTTAGGAATGGTAAAATATTTAATCATACAGAGCCAGACCCCTTGCGGTGATCAACTTGGCTCATAGTAGTAATCTGGAATTTTGGTTGTCATGGGAGAAACTACATGCGCCATCCCCAACTGATAACATTGATCATGGTGTGGCTGCTCATTGTTCCCCCCGAGAATGGTTTCCTAAAGTTTAATTGTGATGGTGCATATTTTATTGAAGTAGAAGTTGCCACTATTAGTGTGGTTTGTCGTGATCAGTTTGGCCATTTTAGATGGGGATTTATTGACAAAGTGAAATCGCTCTGCCTTTATGACTGAGGCTTTAGCTCTCAAAAGAGCTTTGCTGCTAGCCTTAGATTTTTAGATCATGATAAGGTTATCTTTGAAACCGATAATCTTTCCTTGCTAAAATGTGTTGATGCAAAGTCTCCGATTTAGGGGACTGGAGGTGTAGACATGTTATTCATGATATTGTTTGTCTTCTTGCTACTAAGGTTGGGTTTTCTGTGTTTTACTCCTCAAAAGGGGAATCGTGTCGCTGACTCTCTTGCAGCAGATGCTTATAAAGAGGTGTACCCTATTGGGTGAGTCTTTCAACCATCACCTGCTTTACTATCACCTCTAACTTGGATTGTAGGAGGCTAATATTCTGCCTGATGATGTCTCATTTCCAGCCCTGTAATGAGTGGGACTGATTCTGGTTTTTGTTGTTCGTTGTTATGTTTCTGTGTGGCTGGCCTTGTATTTGCCATGCTTTGCATTTATTTCCTAGACTGGTTTAGTTATTTGTAATAGCTCTTTCATTTCCTAAATAGTAATAGCTGATCCTTTTGCGAGCAAAAAAAACTTCTTTTTCAATAATCCTATTCTTAAACACCCAAATAAAGTCAATAGTATTGGCACATTCTCAAATAAATAGTTACAGACAAATTCTTGTAAAATATTCTTCTTTAACGCCTAAAGATTAATCTAGCAATATTCATTCTCTGAGCATAGTCAATACTGGGATGAGGTGTCCAAAGAAATGGTAGAAAAATTTAGCAGAACATACTTCAATCAAAGGTGATATATACCATTTCGGACTACACCCACTCGCAGCACAACTTAAGCGAAACGATCTGGAGCATCAAATCGAAGATCGACGACAAGAACGGATAGGGAAAACTTGTGACGAGAACCTGCTGATGAGTCAGTTCGAATAACCGCCGACGAACGTTTCTGGGGAGAAAAACGAGAACGCCGTGGGAGAGCCGGGATAGAAGAATAACGAAGAAACTGATGCCATTGAATAGACGGACTGATTTTTCCACTTGTTGAACGGCTACGATCTTCCAATTAAACGACGTAGTTAAACTGATACACTTTTTCTTTATTTTTTTTGGCCAGGATACACTTTTCTTTTCTTTTTTCTTTTTTGCCAGGATACACTTTTTTATTATTAATGATTATATTGTGTTTTATATAATCAATATTAACAATGAAAATAAATTTTATATGTATATAAAGCCAATTCATTTCAATTCAATTATTGACAAATAACATTAT